>CM029016.1:49166086-49423586 GCA_016801055.1 Panax notoginseng | reverse complement strand
CCTTGATACTACAAGGTCAAAAGGGCAATCAGAATATACCTATTCAGAGGAGAAATTACACTCCCTTTCAAGCATAGTCTTCAAACCCTCCAATGCCAAAAAGTGGAGAAGCCAAATGCCCTCGAGTATTCACACCCCTAGTGTGACGCCCCCAAAATTAGGTATACATCACCCATCTTGGGTCGTCAGATACATAGTACAGAATACAAATACAACTGTCGTGTACAATACGACAAAACATAAACTGTGAGTTTGAATGCAAATATTATCTTCTAGAGAGTATTCATACTCAAAAGAAGTCCTCATTATATTTATTAACACACTATTACATAGAATAGTGAGGACTACTAACTAATACTATCATTCAGACCATCACTCCGTTCCCCGACTTGCCCCAGCTACGTTCTCATTTTCTGAAGAGAACAGTGAAAGAAAGGGTGAGCTCAACTAGCCCAGTAAGAAATATTATGACTAAGATAATGCAAAATAAATTATCATTAGCCTTCAACAATGTTAAACTGATAAAATATAATAGACATCAAGTTTAACTGTAGTGGAACAAGCAATCCATTAAAAGAGTCAAGTAAAAAATAAACTCTACTATCTTTTATGATTTAAAAGGTTTTTCAACACTGTTATCGTTGGGACTCAGCTTAATAAAATAATCCACCTCATCGAATCACCCCTGCACTACGGCCAAGGATATTCGTGTATTCATTAATGGTCATGATCATGCCAACAACTGTCCATCAACGCACTACGGGCCAATGAGGACTTTTACCACATCATTTGTAACATTACGGTCATGATTATACCGAATAATCCCTGGTCATAATCATACCACGTCCATCTATGCACTACAGGCCACAGATGACTTTTAACATTTTATAAACATGAGGATGATGACATTGATATAAGAATTCAATAAAACAAGTTCAAGAATTAATTTATCCAAGAATTAACAACGTCCAAATTGTCAACATGATACTGCTTTGTGGAGTAAAATTCAAGAATGCTTAGAAGAATATTTTCATGAAATGATACTGGATGAAACGCAATTATCAAGGATATTCCACAAATTTCATGGAGTATAGAAGTCAAAACTTAACCAACTGAGTATAATAAAGAATGGAATAACAAAACAAATCACCATGCATGCGATAGACTGCACAGACAGGTTATTCTAACAGAATAATAAATAATGGAACCAGGTCCGGCGTAAACGCACAGACAGGATATTCCGACAGAATAATAATTAATGGAACCAGGTCCGGTGTAAAACACACAGACATGATGTTCCAACAGAATAATAACAAGACGGAACCAGGTCCGGTGTAAAACACACAGACAGGATGTTCCAACAGAATAATAATAAAAACGGAACCAGGTCCGGTGTAAAATACACAGACAGGGTGTTCCAACAAAATAATAATAAAAACGGAACTAGGTCCGATGTAAAACACACAGACAGGATGTTCTAACAGAATAATAGAAGAATGTCACCAAGTATAGGGTAGACCGCGTATACAGGTTATTCCAACAGAATAATAAGAAATGGAACAACAACAGTTCTCTTCATGAATAAGAAAGAATAACACCCCTTACCGTTTTAAAGAAGAGCTGAAATAAGGAAGTAGTTAAGTAGCAGAATACTCTTCTTCTCTCTCTCTATAGTTTCTCTCTCTAGAGTTTAGTGAATTCATAAGAAATAATGAAGGAATGAGCTGTTATTTATAGAAAAATAGAATGCATAGTAACTAATCCATGAATGGTCCAGATTGATTACTTTAATCTAATGGTCCATATTTAAAGAAAAATCTTTTAAATAAAATATAATATATTCTATTTATAGAATAACTTTAATAAAGTATTCTGTTTTATATAAAAAGATGTTTCTGTTTTATTACGTTAATAATACGAATAAAACAAAACGTCATTATCGCTAAATAATTCATATTATTAACCGACAATAATTGAATCAAACTGAGTGACTTCTCACATAAGCATTAATAATCAATACCGTGTGCTACTATGCAACCACACGTATTACTGTACTTTTACTACCGAGTAGTTCAACAGTATCAATGGTAAAACTTCCTCCGTTATTTTTAATAAAATATTTTTGTCGTTTTCTCAATCCGACAATAATTCCGTTGTGGGGTCCACCAATGATTGTGCCGTTGTACGAATATTTCCTGTTAAAACGAATATTTTCCGACCAATCGAATATTATATAACAACTTTATACTTTGCAAAATTTATAAATATTACCCACAACTATAACATTATATCAAATTAACTCCATAATATTCAAAAATGATATTTATAGAAAATTCATCTTTATTTATAAAAGTTGGGGTCTTACAACCTCCTCTTCTTATGAAATTTCGCCCTCGAAATTAGGGTACATACCTGGTATGTCGAAGAGGTAAGGATACCTTGATTTCATTTCAGATTCTAACTCCCAAGTCATTTCCTCAACATCGTGGTTTCTCCACAAAACTTTGACTTGAGGTATAACCTTGGAGCGTAGAATATGTTCCTTCTTATCCAAGATTTGAACATGAACTTCTTCATACGTCAAATCTTCTGCTATTTTGTCCGGTTCTAACTCAATAATGTGGTTCGGGTCTTCCACATATTTGCGTAACATGGATATGTGAAAAACGTTATGAACACGAGACATACTTGGCGGTAAAGCGAGTCTATAAGCCACAGTTCCTACTCGATCGAGGATTAAAAATGAACCGATGAATCGAGGATTGAGCTTTCCTCTCTTTTCAAATCTCGTAACTCTTTTCCATGGAGAAACACGTAAGAACACATGATCTCCTACATCAAATTCCACGTCCTTTCGATGAAGATCAGCATAGCTCTTTTGTCGATCTTGTGAGGTTTTTATACGTTGTCGGATCGTTTGAATCTTTTCTGTAGTCATACGTACCAACTCCGGTCTCAACAGCGTTGCTTCACCCACCTCATCCCAGCATACTGGAGAACGACATTTTCTTCCATACAATGCTTCAAATGGAGCCATGCCAATACTTGCTTGATAACTGTTGTTGTAGAAAAACTCCACCAATGGTAAGAACTTGTCCCAACTTCCCTTGAAGTCAAAGACACAGAGTCTTAATAGATCTTCAAGAGTTTGAATAGTCCTCTCTGATTGTCCGTCCGTCTGAGGATGATATGCCGAACTAAATCGTAAATCTGTGCCCATAGCTTTTTGCAAACTAACCCAAAATCGTGAAGTGAATCTTGGGTCTCGATCAGAAACTATGGATACTGGCATACCATGCAGTCTTACAATCTCGTTTATGTACATACGAGCAAGACGTTCAAGTGTATAAGTTTCTCGTATCGATAAGAAATGAGCAGACTTGGTCAATCTATCAACAATAACCCAAATCGCATCAATACCTAGAGAAACCCTAGGAAGATCCGGTAACGAAATCCATGGTAATGTGCTCCCACTTCCATTTTGGAATTTCAAGTGGTTGCAATAGACCTTTTGGTACTTGATGCTCCGCTTTGACTCGTTGACAAGTTAAACACCTTGAGATAAACAGCGCTATCTCTCTCTTCATATTGCTCCACCAAAATGTATGACGAAGATCATGATATATTTTGGTACTTCCAGGATGGATTGCAAACGGTGTGTTGTGCGCCTCCATCATGATTTCATAATTTAAATCAGGGTTGTTAGGAACACAAAGTCTGGAGTTGACTCGAAGTATTCTTTCTTCATCGATTCTTGCTTCCGGCATAGCACCTTCTTGCCCTTTCTTCCTCATACGCATCAGCTCCAGGTCTGTAGCTTGAGCAGCTTTAACTTTATCGATTAAAGTTGGTTCTACTCGTATATTCGTCATCATCACATGGGTCCCTGGAGTCTTTAACTCTATCTCCATCCTTTGCAAGTCACACAAAATGGGCCTTTGTGTTGACAATATCGCACTTGTACTTGCATATGATCTTCTACTCAATGCGTCAGCTACCACGTTCGCTTTTCCAGGATGGTATTGAATGGTATGATCATAATCTTTCAACAGTTCAAGCCAACGTCATTGTCGCATGTTGAGTTCCTTTTGAGTGAAGAAATATTTGAGGCTTTTATGATCCGTAAAGATCTCCACCTTCTCCCCATACAAGTAATGCCTCTAAATTTTAAGTGCAAAGACAACAGCTGCCAACTCTAGATCATGAGTAGGATAATTCCTCTCATATTCCTTAAGTTGTCTTGATGCATAGGCTATGACTTTTTCATGTTGCATGAGAACGCATCCCAACCCTTTGCTCGAAGCATCACTGTAGATGACAAATCCCTCCGAGCCAGATGGTATTGTTAGAACAGGTGCTGAAATGAGTCTCCTCTTGAGTTCTTGAAAACTCTTCTCACATTCTTTGCCCTAACCGAACTTTGTATCTTTCTGAGTCAGCTGAGTTAATGTAGTAGCGATTCGAGAAAATCCTTCCACGAATCTCCGATAATAACCAGCTAAACCAAGAAACCTACGTACTTCGGTTACTGATTTAGGTTGCTCCCAGCTTTGAATAGCTTCAATCTTTGCTAGGTCAACCGATATTCCACGACTTGATACTACGTGCCCAAGGAATGCTACCTCCTCCAACCAGAACTCACATTTCTTCAACTTGGCATAAAGCTTATATTCACGAAGCTTTTGGAGTACCAGCCTCAAGTGTTGCTCATGATCTTCACGGCTTTTGGAATAAATAAGGATGTCATCAATAAAGACGACCACAAAGTAATCCAAATATTCCTTGAATACCCGGTTCATCATATCCATAAAGGCAGCAGGAGCATTAGTTAATCCAAAGGACATGACTAGGAATTCTTAATGCCCGTACCTAGTTCTGAAAGCCGTCTTTTGAATATCCTCAGTTCTAACCTTCAGCTGATGATATCCAGAACAAAGATCGATCTTTGAAAAGAATTGTGCTCCTTGCAACTGGTCAAACAGGTCATCAATACGTGGCAATGGATACCTGTTTTTGATGGTGACATGATTCAACTCCCGATAATCAATACAAAGTCGCATATTTCCATCTTTCTTCTTCACGAATAGAACAGGAGCACCCCAAGGAGAAGTACTAGGACGAATAATGCCAATGTCTAACAATTCCTGCAGTTGGATCTTTAACGCCTGAAGTTCAATAGGAGCCATTCGATATAGGGCTTTGGAAATGGGTTTTGTACCGGGTTGAAGGTCGATACAAAATTCAATTTCACGCTCTGGGGGTAGGCTAGGAAGTTCTTCAGGAAATACGTCAGGGAATTTATTAACAATAGAAATATCATTCAAAACTGACGTATTTTTGTTTAGATCCGTGACATGAGCTAAGAAAGCTTGACATCCGTTTTTCAATAAACGAATAGCTTTATGGCTTGAGATAACAGCGATTGATTTTAATGGTTTGGTTGCTTGAATTCGCATAATAGGTCGATTAGGAATATGAAAGCTAACAACCTTACGAAAACAATCAATTTTTGCATGATGAGTAGTTAACCAATCAATCCCTAGAATCACGTCAAATGTAAGTATTTTTAATGAAATAAGATCGATAGGTAATGTGTGGGTACCAACTTGAACCAAACAAGACTTATAAACCGTGAATGTAATGAAGGTTTCTCCCAATGGAGTTTTAATAGATAAGTCAAAGTCTAATTTCTCCGGAATCAAATTTAATCGATGAGCGGAAGTAGGAGAAATAAAAGAATGGGTAGAACCGGTATCAAATAAAGTATAGACTTCGTTAGAGTTTATGATAAGCTTACCCGTGATAACCTCATTCGGGTTCCTTGCTTTCTGGGAGGTCACAATAAACGCTCTCCCTTGCACTACCGGTTTTGACTTTTCTGGGACGGCCTTTGGTGTCTCCATCTTGGCTGAACTTATTTTTGGTAAACGACAAAATCGAGCTAAATGACCTTCTCTTCCACAATTATAACATGCTTTAGACGGCATCATGCAGTTTGGACTGATGTGCCACTCCCCTCCGCATTTGAAACATATGATAGGTGGTCGTTCTCCTTCCTTAACAACGGGTGCTGGTGCTGACGTCTTTTCATCATTGTTGAATCTCCTCTTCTTGAAATGACCATTCTTATTATTTTGGCCCTGATTACCACCGAAGTGGTTACCATTTCTGGCCTGTTGATTCCCTCCACGCTTGTTGTCACCGCTTCGATGACTGCTCTCACTAGTATTATCATTTTGCCGACTGCTCTCTTTTGGTTGCGTTGACTCGTTATCGCGCTCCACTAACTGAGCTCTATTCACAACATCTGAATACAAACACAGTTTATGAGAAATAAGATGTTGACGTATCTCAGGTTTCAAACCTCGCAAAAACATTCGCGTCATTCGCTCTTTATTATCCACCAAGTGGGACGCAAACCGGGACAACTCAGCAAATTTAGCCTCATACTACGACACAGTCATATTATTCTGCTCCAATTTGATGAATTCCACCTCCTTCATGTGACGAACACTTTCGGGAAAGTATTTGTTATTGAACAGCTCTTGGACCTTCTCCCAAGACATCTTCAGTGCGGCAGGTTGAGTACGTGTAATTGATTCCCACCAGTAATCTGCCTCTCCTCGCAACATAAAATCGGTAAAGGGAACCTTTTGCTCCTCGGAGCATCCCAAGACATCAAATATCTTGGTAATCTGCTTTATCCATATTTCTGCTATAAGTGGTTTTGGCTCTCCCTTAAACTCTGGTGGTCCCAGCTCCTTGAACTGTTTAGCGGTGACCGTCCGAGAGTTTTCAGTGTTTCCACCTATATTTTGGACAGGAGCCGCTCTCGCCTGTTGTTGCATGAACTGCAAAAAGTTTTTGAACATTCCATCATTCATCATCTGGTCAGTGTTGTTGTTTGCATGAGGATTGTCACCTTCCTGATGCACATTATCCTGATTATTGATATGTGGTGAATCAACAGTCGCCTGTGCTCCATTGCTATTCTCAACATTCTCAGATGCCATTTTCAGATACTGCCACAAAATAAAAGTTTATTGATATGTCATATATTATCCTTATATTATGACCGACCAATTAAATACCATGCAAATAAACTTAGGTAGGTCATACTAGCGAATGAATTCCCCGTCTCACCCCTCCTAGTTCTATTCTCACATCTTAGCCAGGGATCATATCCCTAAGCTCTTATACCAACTGTGACGCCCCCAAAATTAGGTATACATCACCCATCTTGGGTCGTCAGATACATAGTACAGAATACAAATATAACTTACTAATACAACTGTCGTGTACAATACGACAAAACATAAACTGTGAGTTTGAATACAAATATTATCTTCTAGAGAGTATTCATACTCAAAAGAAGTCCTCATTATATTTATTAACACACTATTACATAGAATAGTGATGACTACTAACTAATACTATCATTCGGACCATCACTCCGTTCCCCGACTTGCCCCAACTACGTTCTCATTTCCTGAAAAGAACAGTGAAACAAAGGGTGAGCTCAACTAGCCCAGTAAGAAATATTATGACTAAGATAATGCAGAATAAATTATCATTAGCCTTCAACAATGTTAAACTGATAAAATATAATAGACATCAAGTTTAACTGCAGCGGAACAAGCAATCCATTAAAAGAGTCAAGTAGAAAATAAACTCTACTATCTTTTATGATTTAAAAGGTTTTTCAACACTGTTACCGCTGGGACTCAGCTCAATAAAATAATCCACCTCATCGAATCACCCCTGCACTACGGCCAAGGATATTTGTGTATTCATTAATGGTCATGATCATGCCAACAACTGTCCATCAACGCATTACGGGCTAATGAGGACTTTTACCACATCATTTGTAACATTACGGTCATGATTATACCGAATAATCCCTGGTCATAATCATACCAAGTCCATCTATGCACTACAGGCCACAGATGACTTTTAACATTTTATAAACATGAGGATGATGACAATGATATAAGAATTCAATAAAACAAGTTCAAGAATTAATTTATCCAAGAATTAGCAACGTCCAAATTGTCAACATGATACTGCTTTGTGGAGTAAAATTCAAGAATGCTTAGAAGAATATTTTCATGAAAAGATACTGGATGAAACGCAATTATCAATGATATTCCATAAATTTCATGGAGTATAGAAGTCAAAACTTAACCAACTGAGTATAATAAAGAATGGAATAACAAAAGAAATCACCATGCATGCGATAGACCGCACAGACAGGTTATTCTAACAGAATAATAAATAATGGAACCAGGTCCGGCGTAAACGCACAGACAGGATATTTCGATAGAATAATAAATAATGGAACTAGGTCCGGTGTAAAACACACAGACAGGATGTTCCAAAAAAATAAATACAAGACGGAACCAGGTACGGTGTAAAACACACAGACGGGATGTTCCAACAGAATAATAATAAAAACAGAACCAGGTCCGGTGTAAAATACACAGACAGGGTGTTCCAACAGAATAATAATAAAAACGAAACCAGGTCCGGTGTAAAACACACAAACAGGATGTTCCAACAGAATAATAGAAGAATGTCACCAAGTATAGGGTAGACCGCGTAATAGAAGAATGTCACCAAGTATAGGGTAGAATGTTAACAACAGTTCTCTTCATGAATAAGAAAGAATAACACCCCTTACTGTAACGACCCCAAAAATCCATACAATTTAAATCTCAACTTCGGTCGTTAACCACACATTAAAACTCAAATTTTACATCATTATTCGATATTAAAAACACTAAAATTGCGGAATATTTAGAACGTTTATATATTTCCTTCTTTCATGCCCTGAATCGCACCCTTTACATTACATCTCTTTGATTCAATCTTATATCATGAATCGTTACAATAAAATGACTATACAAAGTCTTACATCATAACTAAATATCCATATACATTGGATAACTCAACTTACAATTCAACATGTTACGTTCAAAATATGAAATACATTTTTCATAAAATATAAGTAATCTTCGTGAATATAGATCTCTATAACTCACTTAGCACATATCTTTAACTTAAAATCTTGACCTGCAAAAGTGGTTATTTGCAAGAGTGAGCTCGACAGCCCAGCAAAGTCTAACATCACATAACACATAATAACATGCTCGATATACATCTCATTAAGGTAACATGGCATACATGCTTTTAATTCATATAGCAAATATAAAGATTGAGTTCCTTACTCAATCATCATTACTTAGCCAAAATAATGCAGTCATATATTGACTTAAACATTTTATGATTTCAACATGCATAACATATCATACAATTTAAAACAGTTCATCAAGTCCACGTAACAAATAGGAACTGAAAGACTTGCCTTGATTGTTGTTTACCAATAACAGTTTAACAGCTTACAGTTATCTGCACTTCACGTGCCCTACACAATTATATAATCATACACATCAACTATTAGTCACATAACAACACCTAGTAATTATAATGTAAAATATACTCCACATCTCATAATCTTTCCTATTAATTAACACACAATGTTCAATTAGATTGTGTTAACTTTTCGACTTATGTAATATTCGAAATTCATTAAAGTGTTTAAATTTTGCTAGAAATCATTATTGGTTTTATATTAAACCCATTTCATACTTTATAATATCCATTTCATTTGACTAAAAACACTTTTTTACGTTCATTAACAATTATCACGGCGTTTCGACATTTATTCGTCACACGCCCGATTTGCATCTTTTGTGTATGCTTACTATGCTTCTATAACTTATCTAATACATCATTATATTAATGTTAAGCATCATTATATTTACTAACATTCATGTTTTATAACTTAGAATAACATCTTTTATTGTCAAGAGCACTACATTAGCATACGTGCATGTCTGACGCCCTCCGATTGCCTTCGAAAACACAACAGTCCTAAAGATGACCATTTTGACCCTTCATAACGATTTCAAATTGAAAACCTTAAAGAATAAAAGTTGTAGGCCTATTCGTCCTCGTTCCGAATCATCTTGAATCATCTCAATCAGAATTCGTATGAAAACGTTATGCTTATTTTAGTAAACTATGTCCGATCAGTTTTTTTTTTCAAAAATTTTGTCTTGACAGAATACCCCCCCCCCCCGGCGGGGGCGGGGGTTTTTACACTAGGGGAGCCCGCCGGGGCGGGGGTCTCTGCTGTGACTTCGCGATTTCAGCTCTAGAACACTACGGAAAACCAAATTAGGCCTCCAAGCTCCTTTCTAACAACCATACCAACCTACCCAATGTGTAATAGGTTTACAGAAACATAATCTAATGTTTTCTAACGCATTTCTAGCCATTTAAACAACACAAACATCAAAGATTACAACCTTTAATTTTACTATTTCTCTTCTTTCTTCTTCTTTTAACATTCATAGCGAAATTATTCACTGTGAATTCGTTTTTAAACCAATTCAAGTAATTCCAATTGTGATAACTCATATTCTTAACATACTAACACAATACACGATCAATTTCAATAATAAATCATAACCAAACATCAATTTAATAGTTTAAAAAGCCATTTTTCAGAAATTATTTCATAGAAAAACATTATGAACTCAATTCCTCTTGTTTATCAAAATTACATGGATTGAATTGCTAGAACAACCATATAACTCATAATCAAACACTATGAACATGATTTCATCATGTTCATTATATCTTTGTGAATTAAAACTTTTGAACAACTATAAAACTCTAA
Source organism: Panax notoginseng (assembly GCA_016801055.1). NCBI lineage: Eukaryota > Viridiplantae > Streptophyta > Magnoliopsida > Apiales > Araliaceae > Panax > Panax notoginseng. The sequence goes on along the minus strand of CM029016.1, from coordinate 49,412,842 downwards.
AACTATGAAAACATAGAAGAACATGATTTTAAAACTTGTTTTTACAATACTTGTATTGTGAAAATCCTTTCATGGCATACAATCACATATGAACACCATATATACATATAAATACATAATCATAAAAACCTAATTTTACAAAGACTAAATACATAACATCTTAATTTAGTATAAGTGTTAGTTTGATACCTTTCTAGGTTGAATTAGGAGAAAATATGGAGATGATGAAAGCTTTTCTTTTGTTTTCTCAAGGTTTCCCCTTCTTCTTCTCCTTCTTCTTCTTCTTCTTCTTCTTCTCTACATTCTCTCTTCTTCTCTTTGTTCTTAGTTTAGACTTAGGTTTAGAAAACTAACGTAACTTAGTGTATATACAATATACATATAACACATATAATTATAGAATATGTAACTCCCAATATAATTACATATACTAATTATCAATTTAATATATAAGTTACAAAATTAGAATTTTAAAAGCCCTAAGGCTTGTTTGGCAAAGCCATATTAAAATAATGACTTAATCATTCCTTAAGCCTTATTTGGCAAAACAAGATTAAAATAAGAATTTCAAAAGCTCTATGGGTTTGTTTGGTAAAACCAAATTAAAACTCTTTTAATTTATTTTCATAAGTTATTTATAATATAGTTTATTGTCCTGCACTGTTTACTTGGATTTTCATATCCAATCTTAATTAAATAAACTAATTACCACATACTAAATAAATTTTCCACTTGACTAAATATCATAAAATTATAATCTCATTATAATTTTATTTAATAACTTAATATACCACCTTAAATTATTAAATTAAAACAATAATATAACATCTCATGTTATATTATAACTCTCTAAATTATAAATTAATTTAATTTAGAATATTATCTAATGAATTTAGATTAGTAAATATTTATTAGCAACCATTACATCAATAAAATATTTCTCTCATCAATTTCAATAATAAGCGCATCAAATAAATATTTATATATTAATAAATATTTAATATTACAATTTGAAATTTCGGATCGTTACATCATTCCCTCCTTACAAGGATTCTGTCCCCAGAATCACAACTCAAATAATCAAATCGTCACATTCTTCCCTCCTTATAAGGATTTCGTCCTCGGAATCACCGAAACCCTACCTTACTCAGGTTTTCACCAAATCTCTTCGTTTAATAACTTCAACACATTACCTTAATATAGGTTTTATATTTCCTACTCCCACCATTCTTCAAAATAAATTCTTGTAAGTTTTATTTCATAACCTTTACTCAGACTCAATTATATTTGAGTATAACATATTCTTTAACCCGTTCATTTCATTTTTTTTTCTTTAAGGATCGTTATCATGAACACTCGGGATATTACATTCACCCATTCTTCTAAGAATTTCGTCCTCGAAATTTTATCAATGAATATTCAATCTATCAAAATAGTTTTTACGTCACTACTTCATTCATTAATTGGTTTCTATAACTACTTCCTTTCCACAATTATCATTTTACAACTATTAACTTTTATATTAAAAGTTTCATATTATTCTTTGATAACTCATATCGTTCTCACTTCAAAATCTCTTTTCTCACTTATTCAACATATTCATCATTTAGTGTCGCATTCTACGACTCACTTCTTTCTAAGGAATATCATCCTTATCACATTCACCTTTTAGAATATCAAGAATCTTCCACAATTGCTCAATAATTGGGAAGCGATATGAATAACATGAATTTAAAAGATTCCAAATCATGCTGAGGGTCATAAGACCACGAACTATGTCCACAGTTACAAGTAATCTTTCAACTTCAACTTTAACAGTCATAAGACTATAAGGACCCCCGTACTTAGGGTGTTAAGCCCTTCGTACGATGTATTGTGCACAAACATTTAAACGCTATGCGTATCTCCATAGTTATAAGTAATCTTTCAACTTAAACTTTAACAGTCATAAGACTATAGGGACTCCTCGTACTTAGGGTGATCAGCCCTTCGTACAATGTATTGTTCAAACATCTCAACGCCTTCGCGTAATCCCCTATAAAAGGGTTGTTCATCTCAGCTTTTCAACATCTGAATCCGCACCAAAACAATTTGGTTTGGCATAACTTCTCAAGAAACGCATGCATTTCATGAACATCTTTCAATATTTGTCTAGCTGAATCAAATAGCATAGACCTCTACAACAATTCGAACATCAATCGAAATATACATATACATACATACATATGTATTCTCATATCTTAAAGAAATCTCAAAAATCTTTTTATAATGTCATGATACCGCACTGTATTTACAGTCCGTTGAGAATTCCGTCATTTGTTGATTTTATCATACTACATCATACCATAGTGGGCTGACGATCCTTAGATCACATCCAACACTAGGTAATACTGCATTGATGACTCCATTGTTTTTTTTTCATCTTTGCACCAGGTTACATGATGCATTAATGATATAAAATACATTTTGATATATTGCAAATCATTTTTGTCTAGCCAAAGCAATTAGCATAGACATACAATAATAGTATTGTTGTTAAAACTCATTGGTTCCATCATTTGATCCAATATTTTTCAAAAAAAATAGAAGTGTAAACATCAGCACGAAGTCAATAAATTTCGAAAGTCTAGCATAGCTAGTAGATTTAGAATACCTATGCTTCCACCATCAACTCCACTTTCTATAATGATCCATTGCTTAATAGGTCTATCTATTCATATCATCCTCAATACTCCATTCACACTTAATTACACCCAGTTCGTCAAACTTACCACACGTTATGAGTTCAGGAACTTGCCACAATCATATGAGTTTAAGAACTTATCCTAGTCAGACCATAGGCGTCCATTCGCTGAGGGGTTCAAAAACGTACCATATAATTATGAGTCAAGAACCTACCATAAGTATGAGTTTTAAGAACTCGCACTCAACCTTATAATATTCTCTAACTATACTCTACCTATTTGTTATACACATGAGAAAAGAATCACCTTCTCAACAGGCATTCAACAAAAAGCGCGACACAAACATTCCAATGATTATCAATGTGATAAACTAAGTGCAATCACAAAACCCTCGCCCATACAAAGGTTTGTACAACTCAACCATCACATGAGTCATCAATTGAAACCCCACCTAACTCTATATTGCTCTTAACTTGCTCTTTGCTCGATACGAATTTCTCGTATCACATCATCTATAACTCCTCATGAGTTATCTCGTACTATTTCATAGTACTCCATCTTCATAGCATTAAGCTATAATTATTCAAACATTACAGACCATCTTTCTTCTATAACTTAAACAGATCACGTCGTGATCTTATTCTATAATCATCTCCCTTAAAATTCTTTTCTTAACTCGTGATCGTTTTGTTTTATGATCCTCTTTCTTTCTCTTTTTCATCATTTACTACATTACTCGTTATCTTGGCTTTTGGAGTTAGGAAACTCCCATTTCTTATCTTTATATCTCTTAGATTCTTCTTTGAATCTTCTTGTTTATATAACAATTCTTCCTTTAAGAATTTTCAACTTTATTTACATCGCTCAAAATTTCATTCGAGTTCTACACTTTCATCATACATGTCCATTTCTATACTTGGTACACATCGAGTCTCTAACAGTTTTAATATGGTACGCTGAGTGGTTTCCCACAAACAACCAACAAACTAGGTTCCGAGTTGCTAGTTCGTATATACCTCCGCTCTATGAAGGAATCGTTTAGCCTAGATACCATACATCAACTACTAAAGAGTACAATTGCACCATACTTAAATATAACTCTCTATTCTAGACTTCTTTACCATTCTCTTTTTATAGACATTGTCTATTTGCTATCACTTTACATCCTGGAGTTAGGTAACCCCACATTCACATTCCTTATACCTCTACGATATTCTTCTTTGAATCATTTCACGTAAGTTTTATCCCTTCTTTATACGTTTCTTACATTACTTCTTATTGTTCAAACTCTATTTGAGCTTATTCGTTTATTATCTTCACCTCTCTTCTCTAAGGTTATAGCCTACGGTACTCCTACCTAAGGCTTCTAACCTACAGCTTTGATACCAACTGTAACGACCCCAAAAATCCATACAATTTAAATCTCAACTTCGGTCGTTAACCACACATTAAAACTCAAATTTTACATCATTATTCGATATTAAAAACACTAAAATAGCGGAATATTTAGAATGTTTATACATTTCCTTCTTTCATGCCCTGAATCGCAACCTTTACATTACATCTCTTTGATTCAATCTTATATCATGAATCGTTACAACAAAATGACTATACAAAGTCTTACATCATAACTAAATATCCATATACATTGGATAACTCAACTTATAATTCAACATGTTATGTTCAAAATATGAAATACATTTCTCATAAAACATAAGTAATCTTCGTGAATATTGATCTCTATAACTCACTTAGCACATATCTTTAACTTAAAATCTTAACCTGCAAAAGTGGTTATTTGCAAGAGTGAGCTCGACAGCCCAATAAAGTCTAACAGTTTTCATGCATCACATAACACATAATAACATGCTCGATATACATCTCATTAAGGTAACATGGCATACATGCTTTTAATTCATATAGCAAATATAAAGATTGAGTTCCTTACTCAATCATCATTACTTAGCCAAAACAATGCAGTCATATATTGACTTAAACATTTTATGATTTCAACATGTATAACATATCATACAATTTAAAACAGTTCATCAAGTCCACGAAACAAATAGGAACCGAAAGACTTGCCTTGATCGTTGTTTACCAATAACAGTTTAACAGCTTACAGTTATCTGCACTTCACGTGCCCTACACAATTATATAATCATACACATCAACTATTAGTCACATAACAACACATAGTAATTATAATGTAAACTGTACTCCACATCTCATAATCTTTCCTATTAATTAACACACAATGTTCAATTAGATTGTGTTAACTTTTCGACTTATGTAATATTCGAAATTCATTAAAGTGTTTAAATTTTGCTAGGAATCATTATTGGTTTTATATTAAACCCATTTCATACTTTATAATATCCATTTCATTTGACTAAAAACACTTTTTTACGTTCATTAACGATTATCACGGCTTCTCGACATTTATTCGTCACACGCCCGATTTGCATCTTTTGTGTATGCTTACTATGCTTCTATAACTTATCTAATACATCATTATATTAATGTTAAGCATCATTATATTTACTCACATTCATGTTTTATAACTTAGAACAACATCTTTTATTGTCAAGAGCACTACACTAGCATACGTGCATGTCTGACGCCCTCCGATTGCCTTCGAAAACACAACAGTCCTAAAGATGACCATTTTGACCCTCCATAACGATTTCAAATTGAAATCCTTAAAGAATAAAAGTTGTAGGCCTATTCGTCCTCGTTCCGAATCATCTTGAATCATCTCAATCAGAGTTTGTATGAAAAAGTTATGCTTATTTTAGTAAACTATGTCCGATCAGTTTTTTTTTTCCAAAATTTTGTCTTGACAGAATACCCCCCCGCGGGGGCGGGGGTTTTTACACTAGGGGGGCCCGCCGGGGCGGGGGTCTCTGCTGCGACTTCGTGATTTCAGCTCTAGAACACTACAGAAAGCCAAATTAGGCCTCCAAGCTCCTTTCTAACAACCATACCAACCTACCCAATGTGTAATAGGTTTACAGAAACATAATCTAATGTTTTCTAACGCGTTTCTAGCCATTTAAACAACACAAACATCAAAGATTACAACATTTAATTTCACTATTTCTCTTCTTTCTTCTTCTTTTAACATTCATAGCGAAATTATTCACTGTGAATTCGTTTTTAAACCAATTCAAGTAATTCCAATTGTGATAACTCATATTCTTAACATACTAACACAATACACGATCAATTTCAATAATAAATCATAACCAAACATCAATTTAATAGTTTAAAAAGCCATTTTTCAGAAATTATTTCATAGAAAAACATTATGAACCCAATTCCTCTTGTTTATCAAAATTACATGGATTGAATTGCTAGAACAACCATATAACTCATAATCAAACACTATGAACATGATTTCATCATGTTCATCATATCTTTGTGAATTGAAACTTTTGAACAACTATAAAACTCTAAAACTATGAAAACATAGAAGAACATGATTTTAAAACTTGTTTTTACAATACTTGTATTGTGAAAATCCTTTCATGGCATACAATCACATATGAACACCATATATACATATAAATACATAATCATGAAAACTTAATTTTACAAAGACTAAATACATAACATCTTAATTTAGTATAAGTGTTAGTTTGATACCTTTCTAGGTTGAATTAGGAGAATATATGGAGATGATGAAAGCTTTTCTTTTGTTTTCTCAAGGTTTCCCCTTCTTCTTCTCCTTCTTCTTCTTCTTCTTCTTCTTCTTCTTGTTCTCTGCATTCTCTCTTCTTCTCTTTGTTCTTAGTTTAGACTTAGGTTTAGAAAACTAACGTAACTTAGTGTATATACAATATACATATAACACATATAATTATAGAATATGTAACTCCCAATATAATTACATATACTAATTATCAATTTAATATATAAGTTACAAAATTAGAATTTTAAAAGCCCTAAGGCTTGTTTGGCAAAGCCATATTAAAATAATGACTTAATCATTCCTTAAGCCTTATTTGGCAAAACAAGATTAAAATAAGAATTTCAAAAGCTCTATGGGTTTGTTTGGTAAAACCAAATTAAAACTCTTTTAATTTATTTTCATAAGTTATTTATAATATAGTTTATTGTCCTGCACTGTTTACTTGGATTTCCATATCCAATCTTAATTAAATAAACTAATTACCACATACTAAATAAATTTTCCACTTGACCAAATATCACAAAATTATAATCTCATTATAATTTTATTTAATAACTTAATATACCACCTTAAATTATTAAATTAAAACAATAATATAACATCTCATGTTATATTATAACTCTCTAAATTATAAATTAATTTAATTTAGAATATTATCTAATGAATTTAGATTAGTAAATATTTACTAGCAACCATTACATCAATAAAATATTTCTCTCATCAATTTTAACAATAAGCGCATCAAATAAATATTTATATATTAATAAATATTTAATATTACAATTTGAAATTTCGGATCGTTACACTTACCGTTTTAAAGAAGAGCTAAAATAAGGAAGTAGTTAAGTAGCAGAATACTCTTCTTCTCTCTTTCTATAGTTTCTCTCTCTAGAGTTCAGTGAATTCGTAAGAAATAATGAAGGAATGAGCTGCTATTTATAGAAAAATAGAATGCATAGTAACTAATCCATGAACGGTCCAGATTGATTACTTTAATCTGACGGTCCATATTTAAAGAAAAATCTTTTAAATAAAATAAAATAAATTATATTTATAGAATAACTTTAATAAAGTATTCTGTTTTATATAAAAAAATGTTTCTGTTTTATTACGTTAATAATACGAATAAAACAAAACGTCATTATCGCTAAATAATTCATATTATTAACTGATAATAATTGAATCAAATAAAGTGACTTCTCACATAAGCATTAATAATCAACACCGTGTGCTACTATGCAACCACACGTATTACTGTACTTTTACTACCGAGTAGTTCAACAGTATCAATGGTAAAACTTCCTCCGTTATTTTTAATAAAATATTTTTGTAGTTTTCTCAATCCGACAATAATTTCGTTGTGGGGTCCACCAATGATTGTGCCGTTGTACGAATATTCCCTGTTAAAACGAATATTCCCCGACCAATCGAATATTATATAACAACTTACGTACTTTGCAAAATTTATAAATATTACCCACAACTATAACATTATATCAAATTAACTCCATAATATTCAAAAATGTTATTTATAGAAAATTCATCTTTATTTATAAAAGTTGGGGTCTTACAACTAGGGGATTCACTCGAGAATATTCTCAATCTTCTGGCCACTCAGAAGAAAATTACGCATCTTCTTCCACCAGCCAACCCTAATGGGAGGGGTTTCAATGCTGCTCGAAAATGTGCTTCTCATGTCGGGGCACTTGGACATGGTACTTAAGATTGTTGGGCCTTGGAACACAAGATCCAAGATTTAATAGACAACGGTGAGATCGTGGTCACCAAGCCAGATCAACCTCACGTACAAGACAACTCTCTTCCTCCACACAAAGAGGAAGAGGTCAACATGATTAATTAGAGCAATGGACAGAGTTTCGAGTTTATCTGTGAATCATCCCAGATCATCAAAGACTGTGTTGACAAATGGGATTATGCAAAGTTCTAATTTATGATGGAACGAAAGATGAATGCTTTGTGTAAATATATTGAGCAATTGGCCGAACTGATGACCTATCAGCATCAAGTCACATGCCAATTAGTCAGCCAGGAGCATGTTAGTCTCCCCCCTTGGTTATGAATACTCCCTCATCACCTTCAAAATATGAAACATTGGAGGACAAAGTGACGAAGAGAGCAACTGCCAAAGCCCGTCGGGATTTTGCCAATAGAAGAGAATTTAAATACGTGGGCCAACCTATGGAGGAGATACTTCAGATGCTAATCAATGAAGGAAAGATCACTTCCCTTCTACCTCCAATCAATCCCCGTTCAGAACGGTTTAATTCTGATGGAGTATGTTAGTATCACTCCCATTCTCGTGGTCACAGCACAGAAGAATGCTGGGCACTCCGCCACCTTATTCAGAATCTAATTGATAGTGGTGTCCTGCAACTGGCAGACAACGATACTGTGATATTTGAGAGTGAAAATAATTGTCCTACTAAATGGAAGGGACTGGTAGCAGTAATATCCGTTAAGGCTGATGGAACTGTCAAATCATTCACAATACAAGCAATTCAACTCAAAGGAGTTGACAATCCTTTGAAAGTGGCTGCTCCAGAGCCAATCAACTTACCATTCAGACCACAATATCTTGTTATCAGCTTACAAAAAGTCTCCTGGAATTATGGAGAAGCTAAAGGATCCACCTCTCATATAACTGCTGCAGTGTCGAAGGAAAATCCACTGTGTCTTCCCCAAAAGGTGGAGAAGCCTGCCAATATATCAAAGGGGAAAATTTCCATAGAGAAGATTGAAAAATTCCTCCGTACTATGGGTCATAATGAAGCCAAGGTGGTTTTAAGCTTAAGAGAAGATCCACATCAAATTTCAATATTGGACTTGGTTTTAACTTCCGAGGATTATAGGAAGGTTCTACTGAAGGTTTTAGAAGAAGCATACTTGCCGAAATCAATGGATGTGGAAAAATTTCAACATTTGGTTGATCACATTTTCAACAACAATGTGATATCTTTCACTGATGATGACATACCGCCCGAAGGAACCGGTCATTGTAAGCCGCTACACATTACGGTTTTGTCCTTCGGATACATGCTAGCTGGAGTTTTGATAAATGAAGGTTCGTCTCTGAATATCTGTTCATACGCTACGTTGGTGAAGATGAACGTTAATCTAAAACGGATCCGAAGCAGCCATACGGTTATTGAAGCTTTTGACGGAGCCTGCCAGAATTTAGTCGAAGAGATTGGGCTGCCAATTGAGATTGGTCCCCATACATTATATATATCTTTTCACGTGCTCAAATTAAATACAGGATACAACCTGCTTCTGGGGAGACCGTGGATTCACATGGATGGGGTAGTCCCTTCCACTCTTCATCAACAACTTAAATACATTATCAACAATAGCCTAGTCACAGTCAACGCAGAACCAGAATGTCCTCAACAGGGTGACATGCCAATCATCAACTTTAATTTCGATGTTGAGCCGGTCATTTTTCATACTTTGGAAGTGAGCAACACTCAATACCATTCCATTGGGATGCCATTTCCCGTACCAAATATTTATGCCTAAGTGATGGCAGCTACTCAAGAAATGATGTCATTGGGACACCAGTCGGGACAAGGGCTGGGTAAAAGTCATCAGGGTATTAAGCACCCGATTTAAGTGTCTAGTCAAACTGGGACAGCCGAACTAGGCTATTCTGCCAGTTCCAGTTATAGGAATCCACATAAGCATAAGTAGATTCCTTCAGTTTCAGCCACACGACGATTATCTCTACCTATAAATCCAGAGTCCTCACAACCTCTGGTAAAGGTGCTAGCCAATGTAATGGCAATGTTATTTCCCAAACTGATACCAGTAAAGGAGAAGGAAGTCTTTGTTCTAGATCCCAAGGTGGAAGAAGAGAAACGAAGAATTAAACAAGCCATCGTCCAAATGATGTCAGGCGTACGTGTCATTGTCCATGATGAACATACAAACAAATACACCCCAGACGATGATTGCCCAGACGTAATGGTCACCATTCAGGAAAAGGAGGACGATGATAGCCCCTCCATCACTGGAGTCCACCAAGACTTTGCCCTTGCCAATTGGAGCAGCACCCCTTGCATTGGTCGACAAGGATAAAACAAGCAGGACTTCTTTCTGCCCTATAGATATCATAACTGCTTACTTTTCTATACAGTATTAGCAGTTGTTTTATCCGTACATGCTAACACTTTGTATGATTAAATAGTTTCATATATATTACGTGAAAGCATATTTTATTTCAGGACTCTGAACTTAGATGTGCCCGTACTTGCTGATAAGATGCCTATTCTCCACAAGGATTGTAACTTTGATGAAAAGTTGGACTCAGACTTAATGGAAATACAAGAGGAGATTGAGGTGCCTCAGGAGATCAAAGAATGGGTTGAAGACAAATCTAAACCCAACCTTGATCAAACCACCTCTTCTAATCTTGAAACCTTAGAAAGCCATAAGTTAATCCAGACTGGTTTAGACCTTACCCCAAACCAAAGGAATGACATGGTTGCAATACTAACCCAATTCCAGGATGTGTTTGCATGGTCTCATGAAGACATGGTGGGTTTGTCCACTGATATTGTCCTTCATCGCCTTCCCATTAAAGATGGATTCAAGCCAGTCAAGCAGAAACTTAGGCGATTGAAATCTGAGTGGAGTTTAAAGGTGAAAGAAGAAATTATGAAACAATTTCAAGCTGGTATTTTCATGGTGTCCACATATCCTGAATGGATATCCAACATCATTCCCGTGCCAAAGCCTGGAGGAAAGGTGCGAGTTTACGTGGATTATCAGAATTTTAATAAAGCTTTCCTTAAAGATAGCTTTCCCGTGCCATTTATCCACATTCTCATTGACAATACTACTCAATACGACATGTACTCCTTCGCTGATTGCTTTACGGGGTATCATCAGATCATGGTTGCTCAGGAGGATCGTGAGAAAACTGCTTTCATCACGCCTTGGGGAACCTTTTGTTATAGACGGTTGTCTTTCAGCCTCATCATTGCTGGAGCTACCTATCAGCGATCCATGATGGCTCTTTTCCATGACTTAATACACAAAGAGATAGAGATCTACGTGGATGACATTATTATCAAGTTCTGAAGGGAGGAAGACCACCTAGACCATCTCAGAAAGCTCTTCAATAGGTTGCATAAGTACAACTTGAAGTTGAATCCAGCCAAGTGCGCCTTTGGAGTTAAATCAGGCAAGTTACTAGGATTTCTAGTCAGCCACAAAGGGATTGAGCTGGATCCCACCAAAATCCAGGCCATCACAAAAATGCCCATTCCTCATGCAGAGAAGGAAATACGGGAATTTTTGGGAAGAGTCAACTTCATTAGTAGGTTCATTTCTCAACTCACAGCAACCTGTGAGCCTATCTTCAAGCTATTAAGGAAGAACTCCTCCATGAAATGGAATGATGAGTGTCAGAAGGCCTTCCTTACAACCAAAGAGCAACTAGTCAAAGCTCATGTCTTGGTACCACCCAGGGATGATGTTCCCCTGTTCTTGTAGCTGTCCATAAGTGACAATGCCATGGGCTACATGCTGGGTCAGAAAGACGATAGAGGTCGAGAACGAGCTATCTATTACCTCAGCAAAAGATTTAACAGCAGTGAACACAAGCACACTCTGATTGAGAAGACTTGTTGTGCTTTAGCATGGGCTGCCATGAGGTTACAACATTATCTCCACGGGCACACAACCCATCCCATATCCCACGTGGATCCTCTCAAGTATGTGTTCAGTAAGCCCATACTGAATTGTTGGCTGTCCAGATGGCAGTTGATTCTGCAATAATTTGACATCGTTTACGTGACGCAAAAGTCCATTAAAGGTCAAGGAATTGCGGATCCGTCACACCTTTAGGGGATTTCAAACCCTTGAAAACATACTTTCCCGATGAAGGGGTAATGACAATTCAGCAACACCATCAGTACGATACACGCCAAACATGGAACATGTATTTCGATGGAGCTGTCAATACGGAAGGTTCTGGAGTTGGAGCAGTTCTAGTATCTGGTACAGGGGAGTAGTATCCCGTCATCGTCAAATTGCAGTTTGTCAGCACCAACAATACAGCTGAGTATGAAGGCTGTATCATGGGGCTAAAACTTGCCCGTTCAATGGGCATCAGGCGGTTAACTGTCTTTGGGGATTCAGAGTTGGTAGTCAAACAATCCACGAGAATCTATCAAACCAAAGAGCTACATTTTTTGCCTTACCATCAGCAAGTTTTACATATGGCTTCGGAGTTTGAAGAGCTCTCCTTTCTACATATTTCTCGTAATAGGAATGACTTCGCAAACGCACTAGCAATTTTGGCCTCCTTGATTCACATACCTGCAAGGAATACATGCCAAGCGTCATATTGGCCCTGTAAAAGGCACCAGCCTATTGGAACTATGTTGGAGAAGTATCAGATGAGCTACCTCCCATCTAACAACTTTGGTATCAATATATCAAGGAGTACTTGCGAGATGGATCTACACCCGCTGAGGCGAGCCTGACTGAGAAAAGGCAGATTCATCGACTTGCTATGAAATTTTACCTGAGCGAAGATACACTTTGTAAGAGAGATGCAGGACTAGGTCTCCTCAGATGCCTGGACAAGGACCAAGCTTAGAGACTCATGGATGAGGTCCATGGTGGAGTCTGTGGCCCACACATGAGTGGCCCTCTACTTGTAAAGAAGATCCTCAGAACGGGACATTACTGGCTCTCTCTCAAAGCTGACTGCAATGATCACATCAGGAGATGTTATCAATGCCAAATTCATGGGAATGCTATCCATGCCCCTCCACGGGAGCTCCACAATATGAGTTCGCCTTGGCCCTTCTTAATGTAGGGAATGGACGTGATCTGGCCCAAAGCCAATAATGGACATCAATTTATCTTTACCATGATCGATTACTTCACCAAGTGGGTAGAAGTAGCCTCCTTCCCTAGGGTTACCAAAGAAGTCATTACTACTTTCATCAGAAACAATGTCATTTATCGATATGGACAACCAGAGGTAATTGTATCAGACAATGCTAAGAACCTCAACAACAAAATGATGAAGGAGTTATGCATCAAATTCCACATCAAACACCTTAACTCTGTCATTTACCGTCCAAAGATTAACGGTGATGTTGAAGCGGCTAACAAAAATATCAAGAAGATCATGCAAAAGATGTCAGCCAATCACAAAGGCTGGCCTGACCTATTGCCTCTTACTCTGTTAGCTTACAGAACATCAATGCGCACTTCAACTGGGGCAACCCCCTACGCATTAACCTACGGGATGGAAGCAGTGCTACCCGTAGAAGTGGAAATTGGAATCTCTTAGAGTGTTGATATACGCTCAGCTGGATGAAGACCAATGGGTACAAGACAGGTATCACCAATTATCTCTAATAGACGAAAGGCGAACCGCATCTATCTTCCTTGGTCAGTTATATCAACAAAGGATCGCCCGATCCTACAACAGAAAAGTCCGGCTACGGCAATTTAAACAACATGACTTGGTTTTGAAGAAGATCATCGACAACCAAGATCAGTCTAAGGGAAAATTCGCTCCTAACTGGGAAGGCCCATTTGTTGTCAAGGAGGTATTGACAGGAGGTGCTCTCAGATTGCAGTAAATGGACGGCGATGAATTTCCACAGCTTATCAACTCGGACACCGTGAAACGGTATTATGTCTGAAGTTACCATCAAGCAAACATCCTAGTATTGGATCATCAGATCACCATTCATTTCGGTTCATTAACCCTTCACTACATACAACTCTTTTTCCATACTATGCCCTCAGGGAAACACACTTTTCAAGCTAGCAGCCTGGTTTTCGAATCATCAGATCCTTTCCTCTTCACTTGAATTTTTAACCCTTACTCAACTTCGATTATTCCACTAGGGATTGAACCTTTCACACTTGCAGTTTGTCCCCAAACAAGGGATCAAACTTTTCACACCTGTAGTTTATCCTGAACTTAGGATTAAACTTTCTTCCACCGCAGTTTGTCCTCCACATAGGATAAAAATTTTCGTTGGCTACCAAATTGTCCTGAGGGGCGAACTACGTCGACTTGATCTCCTTGATACACGGGAGTACGTAGGCAACCATTTTATATGGCCTAGTCGCAATAAAACAAAAACAACAAAAACATTTCTGCACCCTTCTCCTTACAAAAATAAAAACAACAAAAACATTCCTACACCCTTTCTGCCACATACAAAGTTGAACCTCTTACACCAGGTTTGAACTACGCCGACCTGATCTCCTCTTCAATAGGAGTATGTAGGCAGCCATTTATGGTTCGGTCTAACCCCCTACTAAAACACCAACACTTGTCAACGGTACTGGGATCAAACTTTAATCCACCATATTTCATTGGCTTCAGACCAAAGGGATGGAATTACCTGACCTCCCCATATAAGAGGGAGACTCGACGACCATCCAAGCTGCGGTTATACCTTAAAGAGCAATACCAATCTATAAGAGATGGAATTAACTAGGCTCCTCCTAAATAGGAGTACTGGCGACCATCTGTGGTGTGGTCAATCTCAGAGAGGAAAGTCACAATCCTCTCCACATTTCCATACAGAAACCAGTCCCAAGACACCAAAGATGGTAGGGATACAAACAGATTAATGATCCATTATGAATTATCCAGAGGCAACTCAATGTCCATCCAACAAGGAGGAATTCAGAATACATCAAGATCACAAGCCCTGAAGAAGAAGGCAAATATCAAGCAAGTATTCAGGCATATCTAAAAGAGGAGTGATCAGAAATATATTTCCCTGCTATATATAATACTGTTTGATATGCACAATATAAACTATACATGATAAAATAGCTAAGCTAGTATGTGCAGGAAAATATAAGGCTATCTACAGATCGGTATGCATGCGGGCTAGCAGATCTAACATAACATCTCTCTCCAAAGAAGGAGGTAACGCTGTGGTCTCCTGTACAAGGATATCCACACGAGCCAGGAAGTCTGAGGCCATCTACATGGTGACGCGATGCTCATCAATATATGCACTCATCTCAGCAAGCATACAAGTGGTCAGGGATCTCACTGAAGTACTCTCTGCAACAGCTATATCCCTATCAGATAGGGTAGCATCCCGCTCAACGATCACTACATCTCTGGCTAATATGGCCTCATCTCGCTCAACAACAGCGGCATCTCTTCGAGCTAATGCCTCATCTCTCTCTAACAGAGCTGTGTCTCTCCCATCAAGAGCTGTTAACATCAGGGATCTAGCCTGATCTCTCTCAAAGGTCATCAAATGAAGACTCTGCTCAAAGTACTGTGCCGAATGCTGGATCATAACAGTACTAGTACTGGGAGAATCTAAGAGAGCTACTGGTAACCCAGTAAATGGCTCCTCATTGGTGTGAGAATTGATGTCCTCTATAGGCTCTCCACCATCTAAATCCATACTCGGCACTATGGATACTACCGCAGCCGGTGAAGTTTCTGTCTCTATCCACGCAGTATAGTCTGGCGAATAACCTGGATGGCTAACAAAAAAAGTTGCTATCTAACGCTGATCCCAACAAGCATACACTCAGGATCGATCCTCTGCTGACAAGTGACGAGAAGCTAAGCGTTGACCTAACGCCCCATCAAAAGGATGGAAAACCTAGAACTGGTCAAATTGCGACAACACGACCAGTGGCTGGTAGGTAGTCATGCCCCTCAAACCAGCCAGAGGGAGATAATCCATGCTCGGAGCATGAGTAATGAAATTATAGGGCGAACTAATGTACACAACAAGATAGTAAACGGATCTCCAATCCCAGCTAGGAAAACGGACCAAGATGCAGGATCTGTACACTTTGTAGGCTGGAAGGAATACGACATAGCTATCTCATGGGTGAAACAATACCCGTGTCGTCTAAATGTGCCAATCAGTCTCAGGTGTGACATAAACCATACGTACAGCATGACTGAACTACCTGTGAATACCCCTGTATGGTAAGTCCTGCAGAATGTGGTCGACCTCAGTGTCTCTGCCATGATCATCAGAATAATGGTACGACCCTCCCTGAGAGCTCTCACTGCCATAATAACGCCGATGCCCAACTCATCCATGTATCGTGGCATGGACAAGTTTGATAATATGCACAGCAGCAATGCATCCACTCTGGCCAAATGTCATTGGTCCTCTGGTATGGTGAAATCTCCAGAATACCGAGTATAGCTGTCCTCATAGCCAAATCTGTCAATCAGAAAATGCTGGGATATCACGTGGCCGGATGTGATCTCATCCTGTACAACTCTCTGCCTCAGCCCGGTGAGAGTCATAAACTGACGGCTCATGTCACCAAGGGCCATATGCACGTAAGGTCTGTCAAGTGCCAGCATCGTCAAATGTGCATACTCCTCCAGAGTCAAAGTTAACTCCTGGGTCCCGAGCCAAAAAATCTCCCTCTCAGGTACCCAGTGCTCCAGTATGCCCTCCATAAATCCTATGGGAACCTGAAACATCAAAAGGGTCATGGTATGCTGCAACAGTTGATCTACAGTCACCCTATCTGGGGGGTGACATACTATCATACCAGTATCTCAGACGGGATGCCACCAATAATGGTGGGGTGTGATCTATGCGGCTGAATGTTAAAGAAGACATCTGTGTGGGTCATATCATAATACCATCCTGGGGTCAATACTGAATATCTCTAGACATACATACATATGCATAACATGATACATGCATAACAGATAATAGATGGCAATATGATGCAGTGACTAGAAGATAGTACATACATTCCTAAATACATCATCATCTATATACATCATCTCTGTACAGCTAAAAATATAGAGAAATGGGGTACAGACGCCCTACTACTAACAGAGGCCTATCAAAAGTTATAGCGAGAATGGGGCACATCCACCCAATATCTAACAAGAGGCCTATCAAAAGAGATAACGAGAATACACATCAGAAGAAGACAATGGTGTCAATATCTATATCATCAATCCTATCCACCTTATATAACTCCTCCTAAGTCACTGGATCTCTATCAACAGGGATGTCAGGCCTATACAAAGGAGGATCTACACCGGCAAAGCCAAATGAGTCCATCTGAGGGGCCAACTCCTGCGCTGGAAGGATCATACAAATTTGCCTCTATCGGATCTATGCCCAAATGCCAGATAAAGAAATGTGCCCGGTCCAGTCGCTGGGTCAAGCTGTCAATCTGTGTTACATGAGTTGGATCTCGAACACAGGCTAGCCAATCCGTCATCATCACGGATCCTGGAACCATATCCCCCATAAACTGAGTGGCGCGGGTTTGGGCTCCAATGGTACGAGGGATCCACCAATGTTGGAATACATCCTGAGTGCAGGGACCCTCTGACAAAGCAAAAACTGTCAACACCCAACAATGGGATATCAATGACGGGTGACTGCGACATAGGCCAATAACGCATGGCAGGAGGCAAGATCAATATACGAAAAGAGAGGAACCCTAATACGTACTCCATCAGTAAAGAGAGGAACCCTATGAGTGGAAATCACGTACTCGACACCAGTTAGGTACCCATTCTCAAATCCAATGGCCAAGTGCTCCCCAGAATAGGGATTCTATGTGAAGACATCAGCTGTCAACAACTCCAGCTGTAGGCGGCAATGAGTAAAACCCTCAGCTACAGGGACCTCCGCCAGTATGGAATGGTGCCATCGTCGTCCGTGTGGATAGGTATCCAACCCTAATACGCTCATAGGACGTAAACATGGAAGCCTCTTGTAGGCCCAAAATTGCCAACACAAAGGCAAACATCTGCTGTTAGTTAACACTCTTAACCTATACATGGTAAATTACAAGAGAAATACTCACTAACAAAAATTGGTAAAATCCTAACCAAGCCTCGGTCAAGCCCTACGAGCGCATATGCATGCCCCTAAGGAAATAGGCAAAGGTGTAGGAACCCCAATCATATTCTCCAATACGGTCCACATGTCGCGTGGCGCTGATCAAAGCGAGCGACACCGTAGAAGAGTTATCTGCTATGAAGCAACCCCTAATGATCATCAGGAACAATCATCGAAGAATGAAATCCCTGACTCTAATATCAGCTGGTATGGGCTCACTCAATAGCCCACTCATAGCATCTACGCTCAAAGGACCCGTATGGATAGTCTTGCCCTTGAGCGCCTCTGTCGAAACTCCTAACAAGGATCTGACGGTAGTCGGGGTAATATCCGCCGTGCAAGGCACTGGTGCTCTTCCAAACTCTATACCTGTGATAAATCGCCAATCCATCGGCGTCATCACTTCACAGTCCAACAAATAGAGAGACTGAGTCTGGTGAAACCAGCGCTCAGATAATGCCCTGAGGTAACCCCAGGGACAGCGGCGGGGAAGGATGGAAAAGAAAGCTCCAAATCCCCAGTCATGCACAATTGTTCTATAGTCACGATGTAGAGCCTGGTACATAGAATGAATGTTGAACCAGTTCCCTCGAGGTTGTGTAAAGCTGGGAACCTACATGAAATGAAGATCGACATCAAAATCCTTCACTCCTCATCAATAGAAAAGAAGGAAGATTAAGATCTAACTTGATACCTCGTTAGCGTGCAGATACATCGAGGGATGTCGACTCAAGTCACCCAGAAGCTCTGGGTTTGCCACCTAAAAACTCAGGAGGTTCCTACAGGGAACATGTGCAGTAGGAGCGGGGTCCAAAATCGAAACATCCTTGTCCTCGTCCTCGATGTCCGGCACATCAACCTGGACTGGACGTATCATTGCCTCCACCAGACGACGAGGCTGTCTAACAGAACGGGGTCGAGGCACTGCAGAAGCCCTCATCTGTACACCAGAAGTGGTCTTGCGGGAACTACTCGGCTGATCCGAATCCATAATATCTGGACAACAAGTCTCCAAATCACCTCAGAAAGGATGTGGTAATTCTGAAACCTGGAGCTTCCTTTTCAAAATACATTTTATGACTACATGCATCCATGCATTACTTTAACATACATCTACAGTAGAGTTAAAAATGTATGACTACTCAATGCCTATATTTTGAAAATTTTTGCCATAGTTTCCTCTATAAATAGGACTATCCGCATGCACATAGGCATGACTAGGTGACCATTCAGTAGCACACCTGCCCACAGTCATATACATACTATTTGCATTAAAAAATCAAAGTCATCAATCCATAAGGGTAGCCTAATTACCAGGATTACTTTGCATTTCTACATTTTACTCATTTGTCCTCAAATAGAATAAGAAATAGTAGAAAAAGGTGTCAATTTGACTATGTCAAAAGTTAACTTTTTTCACATCATTACGTTCAGCATGGTTTAATACTAACATTTTCTATGTTGAATATTTTTTATCAAGTCATTTGGGCATGCATATTCACTACTATGTGTTTAGATGTATTTAATATGATAAGTCATTTTCTAACGGATAAAAACTGGAAAAGAAGACATGCATACGTTACCAAGACAGTGTAAAACACTTGTACGGTGACAAAATTTGCATAAAGTCATCCGAACTCAGCAGATCTGAAGAAGAGCTCTCAGATTTCCTTCGCAGCACAACTTGAAAATGACTTATGAAAGTAACCAACATGCATTTAGTAGCCACGACTGGTCGCAGGTCCACCTGCGACTGCTGCAAGTGTACCAAAGACACCCTTATATGGGTCCCACCCCTCTGGCTCGGTCCAATTTGAGTTGCAAAGGAGTTCTCACAAGCTGAAAAGGCCAAATCAAGGATAAAAACGCTACGCGATTGAGCGAAATAGCCTGAAATCCTGGTTTTCCTGGGCCCGACTGTGGCTTTCATATCATTCATTGGTATTCGCCTAAACATAGGTTTTACTATGCTGATGATCTCAGCTGTTACAAGTTACCCTCGGCAATACCTTACACAGATTCCATGCCGACGGGGCCATCACGCATTCTATAGTACACATCCTCGGTAGCTGTAGCATCCCCTAAATCCGGGTCCCAAATCACCACGGATCTTGGTATGCTAACTCTATAACTATTACTATTTGCAAAAGATATAAACATAAATTGCTTATACAATATATTTACACACTAATCCCAAGGTCGAGTAACCTTCACATAAACACAATTCATTATCCTATGTGGCATACAACATTATTATCATACTATACTATTACAATTTAGCTGCACATATAATTCCAAGCTAGACATGGTCTGGTCCTTTCCTGTATCCAAAGTATTCGTCTAAATCTGTAATATTAATCATGATATAGCAAGTGTGAGCAATAAGTTTGTCCAGCAAGTTTAAGTTCAATAATTTAAAGATATATCATGATAGAAAGAATTGAACAATAAGCTGGCTAAAGTTCTACAATATAATTGTGAACTAGCATGAACAAATTTTACATAGCTGAACGAACATTGAACATGAACATAGCAATTATATCTGGACCGAATGGTAATGAAGGTGATCAGCCTTTCATACCTGATGAATACATGCATTAGGCACATAGTGCGAATAATTAATACATGGACATGGCAATCGATAATGATTAACCACAAGTATATCTGAATGAAACAACTCGAGGTCGAGTTAAGAAAAACTTGCATGTTCCGTTGATTATCGTTACGCAATTTAATAAGCTTTGACTGAACCTAATATATAAATAATATCGATCTATAATTTAGAATAATATCATCACAGTAATTAAAATAACCTAAACACATTATCACACAATCCTATCAGTCTATAACACATAGAAAACTTAACCTCAAGTCAAACTATTACAGTATGAGTTGAGTTTGGTATAATTTTGACATTTCGACGGCCTAGTCGGGCAATCGTCGAGTTTAAATTCCATTAAACTCTACCTAAACACTTAACAATTATCTTAAATAATTTTATTATCAGTAAAAATAATTTTCCAAGTCTCATAATAATTTTTACATAATTATTATCATTTATCATGAATTTTCAATCATTAATATCGTATTTATATGAATTAAATACCACATAATTTCTTTATCATTAATATTTATTTATTACCAAATATTAATGAAAATCACGATATAATATTATAATATATTTATAATATCTCAAAATATTTTTAATACTTTAAAATCATATTTATATGATTTTTAAACAGTTAAATCTATTATCCGATAATTGCTTTTAATATTAAAATATTAATATTTTCATGACAAAATATCAAAAGTTATATTTTATAACTTAAAATATTTTTATAACACTTAAATCATTTTTATATGATTTATAAATCATTTATTCTACTTTTTCCTAATTTATTTAATATAATTATTAAATAAATTAATTCTCAGTAATATTAATTAATTAATGAATATCATCACAAAATATTAAAAGTCACCAAAAATAACTTAAAATATTTTCTTATACCATAATATAATTTTTCATGTTTTAAATTTTTTTTAAATAATTTATTTAATATTATAATTAAACAAATTAAATACCATTTATATTCCAAAAATATTAAATATTTATGAAATATACTCAAAATAATTAAAAACTAATTTTCAAACTTTAAAATAATTTTTAGGAATTTATTTTGTATTTTTAATAATTAAAAACTATTTTTATCTATTTATTAATTAAAATAATTAATTTTCTAAATAAACTGTCGCTAAAAGGGGGCATATAGCGACAGGACTGTCGCTATAGGTGTTCTTCGTATTCTTGAGTGAAACCCAGAAATGCATAGCCAGTTTACAAGGTACAAGGTTTGACCATGATTAATTTCATGTTCCAATTAGTTTCTGGACTTGTAATGGTATCGAGATTATGGTGTTTCTGTAATACTACATATACTAACTCATATCATGGCCAAACAACAACATAACAGAGAGATCGAAGCCTCCAAAAATCATGTCAGAGCTGTTCTTCACTTCTGGGTTTCCCGGAAATGAAGAACAGTTCGAGGGTCTACTTTCTGGGCCTTTAATCATCGCGTTCCAGGCTTAGTAAGTGTGATTTAAGGGTTCATCCTTGTAGTATTGATGTCAAGGAACAATAATATAACACTATATTAACATTACAACATCATATGTGACGGATCAAGGCTGGTCAAACCTTGTCAGAAGGTTTGGCTGATGAAGATCTGGGTTTTCCAGAAAAAGGATTTCGTGACAGAGCAGTCTACTTTGACCGTTCATTAAATGAATCATGTTTGTTGTTTAAGTGAAATAAAGGAACTAATCTGTAGTCCCTAGACAATATTACAACATAGATATATTAACACCATCAAATCATCAAACACCAGCCAGATCTAGGGTCATAAATATGTTGTCAGAGCGAACTGGGAAAAATCTGGGTTACCCGTATTTGTTCTTCAGGCAGATTGGTCAACGTAGGTTTGACCGTGATTAATTGTCATTCTGGTCATGATTTGAGTAATCTAAAAGCATAGATATGTAGTTCTCATGTCAAGCTACTACAACAAAATAATAACTTGACCAAACTCTTTAAACACAGCAAGATCTAGGGTCATGAATATCACTGTCAGACTTTTTTGGGTAACTGGGTCACCCAGAAACAGTCGGTCGTGGCCGGTTAACTCAGTTTGACTGCTCATATCTTTCAATCTACAATTGATTTGACACTGTTTCCAGTTTCAGAACACAGACCACATGGCATAGAACATATACATAACATAAAACACCATAAACATCTAACACATAAGAATCTAGATGCCCTGACATATGGCTGTCAGGCCAGTGACACCCCCAAATCTGGGTACTTCGATTCCACGGGATTTGGTGTTCACCGTACAAATATCATCTATCTATCTACCCATAATAAATCCAAACCATGCAATAGATAGAAATAAAAATCTTCCCCTTATAGGGTTACAACATCTGAATCATAAACATAATCCCAGGTTGAACTAACCTTAAACATCTGTGTGGAAATATAAACAATAAGTCTTAAACAGCATCATTAGCTCAAGTCTAACATAAATACATCATCAAATAAAATAACATGTCTTCAACACTTACTAACTTTGCCCTTGCCTTTACTAGTGGAAGGTTCGTCGGTTCTTTCGTTCTTAACTGCAATGTTATTATAACGCAAGAGTGAGCATGATTGCCCACAAGTATAAAAATGAAATGACAATATAATAACATGCAAGTGAATCAAAGATATCTGAAATAAAAGCTCAACTTTTGAATCAAGAATGAATAACAAGAATCAAAAGATTTCTGAGGGTCATAAGACCTTGAACTATGTCCTAGGTTATCAAGGGTTATACTTGAAACCTTTAACAGTCATAAGACTATGGACCTTTCTTCTCGTACTTAGGGGGATCAGCCCTTAGTACCATACTGTGCACAATATCTTAACGCTAACGCATAAGTAAATTCCTTTGCGGGGTTGTTCATCTCAGTTTGACATTCGAGTCCGCACCAAAGGAAGTTTGGTTTGGATAATTCAATAAGGGTTCTGAAATTTAGAACGTTCATCAACTAAGGACTAATTGAATCAATAAAGTTCACTAGTTTAATAAGGTTCAACAATAATGATATTTAATTTGAATAATAATCTCAAGAAGTATACAATATGACAATTATTGTATAACTGAATCATGCTTTGAAAAAAAATAATATAACATTTGAACTTGAATAATAGTAATGATAATTTACTCGAGGTAAATAATAATCTTGAACAATAATGACAAGTAGGGTTAGGAAACTTGCCTCGTGCGTAGGCTAAATGATTACTACTTCCGTTCACCACAAATCCTACACATACCATATGTATTCACGACATTCATTAGTTACATTTTCACTTAATTATTTAATATAAACTCCACTTTATTTAACAAATCATTACCCTTCAATATTTTCATTCTCTTACTATTATAACACTCGAATAAATTATTTCATAATAATTTCCATCGAATATTTATTTTATTCCATAAACATCTCAATTAAAATATTTACTTTATTTTATAAATATTTTAATAATAATTTTCATGAATATTTATTTTATTCCATAAATATCTTAATTAAAATATTTACTTTATTTTATAAATATTTTAATAATAATTTTCATCGAATATTTATTTTATTCCATAATATCTCAATTAAAATATTTACTTTATTTTATAAATATTTTAATAATAATTTTTATCGAATATTTATTTTATTTCATAAATATCTCAATTAAAATATTTACTTTATTTTATAAATATTTTAATAATAATTTTCATCGAATATTTATTTTATTCCATAATATCTCAATTAAAATATTTATTTTATAAATATTTTAATAATAATTTTCATCGAATATTTATTTTATTCCATAAATATCTCAATTAAAATATTTAATTTATTTTATAAATATTTTAATAATAATTTTCATCAAATATTTATTTAGTTTTTTATTTTTATTTATTTTTATTTTATTTTTATTTTTTTTTTGACCGCCGGGGCGGGGTAATTTAGTTTGGTAACGCCCGTCGGGGGCAGGGTTACCCAGGCTCATTTTCTGCAGTTTCTGTAATTTGCGAACATAACAAGGCCAAATTAGGCCAAATATCAATCACACGTAAAATTATACATGAATATGGCCATAATTTCCAATTAGTAATTTTATACGAATTTAGACTTACCCAATCATTGTAATACATATATAATCATTACTTAACCCATCTAGCATGATTTTTAACAAGTTACAACACATAATTTGCAAAATCAACACATTTACTTTCACTGTTCTTGATGTTCTTGAAGGTTTTGAAAATAGAACATGAAAATTGTCACTACGGATTTGTTATAACACCGAATCCGTTTATTTAAACTTTGGTCTCTTCGTATCAACATGCATAATAATATACGAGTGTAAAATTTAGGGATAACATACGATCAATACATAAAATATCACGTATAAGGCCATATGGCCAAAACCCGTACTCTTTAAATTTTTGAAATAGCAATTCATAGTATTATGAAACTGATGACATGATAATTCACATAACATATATATAATCAAATACTATTTGATACATCTTAACCCATATAAAAACTCATAATCAAACCCTTTCTCAATTACAGAGATTTTACAAAATGTATCAAAGCCATTTTTATAAAAATTAATGACGTGAAATTTAGAATTTGGGAAGAGGAGATTACCCTAAGAATAAGTATAGATTAGTAGGGAATAATTTCTTCTCAACTCTTCTTCAATCAAAATTCTTTCTCAACACTTCTCAATCTCTCTCTGAAACTCTCTCTGTTTCTACTTTTCTAGACTTAGGAAAAATGAAGAAAGAAAATAAGACGTATGATATAATAAGATAACTGACGCACTGAGTGGTCAGTTAACCCAATAATGGGTAACTGCTCCAACTCCCCATAGGGCCTTGTTTGGCTAGCAAAATAGATTTTAAAACCATTTAATTTAATAAAGCTTTATCATATAGTTTAATTAATGTCACACTCCTTCATAAAATAAATCAATATCTTATTTAATTTATTTTAAATAAAATATAATAATTTCACATAATTTCACATAGTCACATTATTAATTTTCTCATTAATAAATAATATCAAATTATTAACTCTCTAATTAATAATTAAATTAATTAAATAACATCATGCTTAATTAAATATTTCATTTAATTCGATAAGCTCACATAATTACATATTTGAATAATAATCATTCTCTACATTAATTTAATAAATGTAACACATAATTAAATTAATCTACCACAATTGTATCAAATAATTATTTAATCCAATAATTAAATCATCGAAAAATATTTATTTAATTCAATAAATATTAAAATTAATTTACAAAAATCTCGTTCGTCATATCTTTCCCCCCTTAAAAGGATTCTGTCCCCAGAATCACGACTCAATAAATTCGACCCTTTACATTCTCTCATCCTTACAAAGATTCTGTCCTCAGAATCGCTTACACATAATTTAAGTAAATAAATGAGGGTAATTTTTCATCATATTCTTTTCAAGTTCCCACGTAGTTTTTTCAGCGTTGTGGTTCCTCCAAATTACCTTAACATAAGGTATAACTTTATTTCTGAGAACTTGTTCTTTACGGTCGACAATTTGGACAGGAATTTTTTCATAAGATAAGTCTTTCTCAAAATGCAGGGGTTCGTATTCAATTACATGCTTGTAATCGGCTTTGTAGGGTCGTAACACATAAACATGGAAGACGTTGTGGATATTCTCGAGTGCTGGAGGCAAAGCTACCTCATACGCAACTTCTCCGATTCTTCGTAATACTTCAAATGGTCCAATGAATCTTGGGCTCAATTTCTCTTTCTTTTCGAACCTGATCTTCCCCTTCCAGGGAGAGACCTTCAAGAAAACATAACTACCTGATTCAAATTCGATATTTTTATGATGTGGATCAGCGTATTTCTTCTGTCGATCTTGAGCTGCTACCAGTCGTGCTCGGATCACTTTGACTATTTTTGTCGTATGCTGTACCAATTTTGGCCCTATCAATTGTCTTTAACCAACTTCATCCCAGTAAAGCGGAGTTCTGTACTTTCTGCCGTATAACGCTTCGTAAGGCGGCATGCCAATACTAGCGTGGTAACTGTTGTTGTAGCCGAACTCTACTAACGGTAGATGATCATCCCAATTTCCTTTGAAGTCTATCACACAGGCTCTTAGCATATCTTCTAATGTTTGAATCGTTCTCTCGCTCTGTCCGTCTGTTTGAGGGTGGTATGTTGTACTCATTTGCAATTGCGTACCCATGCATTCCTGAAGACGTTTCCAGAAATTCGATGTGAAGCACGGATCTCTATCAGAAACAATTGACACCGGCACTCCGTGTCTTGAAACGATTTCTTTTACGTATAACCTCGCCAGCTGATCTAAGTTGAATCTGATTTTGATCGGAAGGAAGTGTGCGGATTTCGTCAGTTGGTCAACGATAACCCATACTGCGTCGTAGCCTTTCTGAGTCGTCGGAAGGCCAACCACGAAGTCCATTGTAATATGTTCCCATTTTCATTCTGGGATCTCTAACGGTTGTAGCAATCCACTTGGTCTCTGATATTCCGCTTTCACTTTCTGATAGGTCAGACACTTGGCAACACATTCTGCAACATCACGTTTCAAATTCGGCCACCAGAAATGTTGTCTAAGATCTTGGTACATCTTGGTACTACCAGGGTGAATCAAATATCGTGAACTATGATCCTCGCTCAAAATATCTTCCTTAATCTCTTGTACTGGCGTTACCCAAATTCTACTCTCAAATTTCAGTATTCCTTCTTTATCCATCTTAAATCTCGGTTCGGTTCCTTCAGATATCTTCTTTGTCACCTTTTTGCATTCATCATCCTGAAGCTGAGCCTCCTTCACTTTATCTAGTAGAGTTGTACCAGATTGCATTTGAAATAGCTTCTCATCAATCTCCATTGGATACTTCACTTCCAATTCCAGTTTCTCCATTTCCACAATTAGCTCTTCCTGAGCAGTTAACATCATCAATTTATCATGACCCTTTCTACTTAAGGCGTCGGCAACTACATTCGCTTTACCCGGATGGTATAAAATCTCACAGTCATAATCCTTAATTAATTTCAACCATCTTCTTTGACGCATATTCAAATCCTTCTGTGTGAAAATATATTTCAGACTCTTGTGGTCCGTATATATTTCACACTTCTCCCCGTAGAGATAGTGCCTCCAAATTTTCAAAGAAGAAACAACTGCTGCTAACTCCAAGTCATGGGTCATATACCCCTTCTCGTAATCCTTCAATTGTCGTGATGCATACGCAATGACTTTGCCATTTTTCATCAGCACGCAGCCAAGTCCTTTATGCGACGCATCACTAAAAACCACAAAATTGCCTGTATAATCTGGAAGAGATAACACAGGTGCCGTACTCAACCTCTTATTTAATTCTTGAAAGCTCTCCTCACACTTCTCCGTCTAAACAAATTTCACAGCTTTTCGAGTTAAATTTGTTAACGGAGTTACGATCTTGGAAAAATCTTGAATGAATCTTCTATAATATCCTGCTAATCCAAGGAAACTTCTTACTTCCAACGGTGTCCTATGCTGATCCCAGTTAATCACGACTTCTACTTTGGATGGATCTACCAAAATTTCGTTTTTATCAATCACGTGACCAAGAAATTGTACTCGCTCGATCCAGAATTTGCATTTCGAAAATTTAGTGTACAACTTCTCCCTTCTCAATACCTCCAACGTTAATCTCAAATGCTTTTCGTGTTCTTCCTTGGTTTTCGAATATACCAAAATATCGTCTATAAATACCACCACAAATTTGTCCAAAAACGGCTTGAACACACCATTCATTAGTCCCATAAATGCTGCAGGAGCATTCGTTAGACCAAACGACATTACTAAAAATTCGTAGTGACCGTATCGCGTTCTGAACGCTATCTTCAGTACATCCTCTGGCCTCACCTTCAGTTGGCGATAACCACTCCTCAAGTCTATCTTGGAAAAGTATCTTACTCCCTTTAATTGATCAAACAGATTGTCAATTCTCGGTAATGGATATCTATTCTTAATTGTGACCTTGTTCAGTTCTCTGTAGTCAATGCAGAGCCGCACCGATCCGTCCTTCTTTTTCACAAACAACACCGGCGCTCCCCACGGCGATACGCTCGGTTGAATGTACTTCTTGTCCAGTAATTCTTGTAATTGTACCATTAATTATTTCATCTCTACTGGTGCCATTATGTATGGTGCCTTCGATATTGGAGCAGTTCTGGGCGACAAATCGATCACGAAATCTACCTCTCTATCTGGTGGAAGTCCTGACAAATCGTCTGGAAATACGTCGACGAAGTCCCTCACAATCGGTATTTCTTCTACTTTCGGATTCTCTTTTCGACTGTCGACTATGTAAGCTAAGTATCCTACACAACCTTGTCTTAATAACTTCCTGGTCTGCATCATCGTTAGACAACTCGCTTGTCTAGGTGACTTGCTACCATAAAACACCACCTTTGACGGAGTCATAAGGTTAATACGCTTCTTTTAGCAATCAATTACAGCCTCGTAATTGAATAACCAATCCATTCCCAAAATAACGTCAAATTCCCCAAGTCGAATAGGGAGAAGATCTACATTCATGATATTACCCTTAATATCCACTCTACAGTTCTTATACACGTACTTAACAGGAATTATCTCTCTATTCGCAATTTCTATATTCATGGGATATTCCAATTCATCCATAAGCAAATCTAAACTATTAGCAAAGTCCTCGGATATAAAGAAACAAGTAGCACCCGAATCAAATAAAACATAAGCATTAATTTTATTGATCGAAATGATACCTGACAACACATCACGAGACTGGATTGCATCCTGCACCGTCATATTAAAAGTTCTGGCGGTCTGTCGGTTTGTTGCAGGTGGTCCGGTGATGGTTAAGGTATTTCCACTGTTATTTCCACGGTTACCTCTTGATACTGCTCCTCCTGATCCGTTCTGAGGGCAGTCTCTTGCTAGATGATCCTTCGAACCACAGTTGAAACAAGCACCCTTCTTTGGGTTTGGACAGTTTGGTGCTATGTGGCCTTCCTGACCACAATTGTAGCACACTCGCTTCCCTTTCATGCAAACTCCCAGATGAGCTTTTCCGCAGTTTGAACACTCTTCGATCTTCTTTTTCTGCCCTCCTTGTTGACTTCCAGCTGACGAGTTATCCGTCCACTTCCTCTTCTGATTATTATTATTCCCAGTGCTACTCCCACCAGTCTTGTTATTACCTTCATTCTCACTCTTCTTCTTCTTCTGTTCTTGATTATAGTTGGTCACCGCATCGCTTCCTCCTTCAGCGAGGATGGCCTTTTCCAGTACCCCGGCAAATGTGTTTATCTGAAACATTAAAACTTTACTGTATACCCAAGGCTTTAGTCCTTGTTCGAATCTTCTAGCTTTTCTCTCGTCCGTATGTACTTTATACGGGGAAAACCTTGCCAACTCGTCGAATTTAGCCGCATAGTCAGGTACGCTCATATTTCCCTGCTTCAACTCTAGAAATTGAACCTCCATCTGGTTTTGTGAACTGGTCGGTAAATACATTTCGAAGAACATCTCTTTAAATCTCTCCCACGTAATTACACCTTCACCTCCTCATACTTTGTTTGCTTGCCACTAGTAGCTAGCCTCAGACTTCAGCATAAACGTTGCAAAAGCGGTCTTCTGGTCTTCTGTAACCCTAGCAACGTCGAAAACCTTCTCCCTCTCCATAACCCACGTTTTAGCCTCGATCGGGTTCCTGGAACCTTTAAACTCTGGCGGTCCCACCGCCTTGAAATCTTTAAACGTAGTATTTGGTGGAGCTTGAGGTTGATTATTCATGGCTCCAGTCAGTAAGTTCACCAACTGCTGAGCGGGATTAGCATTGGCGTTATTATTATTATTGGTAGACTCTTCTTGAGCCGGTTGACGTTGTTGCCTTCTCCTTGGCGGCATATTTCTGTTAAATAAACGCTTATTAAAACTTTATTTATTTCTCTAAATAGTTAAGGCATTACTCAACAATTTAACATACTTATTTAACACATCATCTCAAATAATTTGATATATTTTCTTTCAAATCAAAAGTTTTAACATCAAACTATAGCATCACTGCTATTTACATCAACTATCCTGGAATAAAGAATCCACAAGATTTAAAACATTAAAATATTCTTTCGTTCATAAACACGTCAGAATTTACATCTAAAAAACAAATTAAGTTCTTCACATAATTAAGCAAATCATATCACTGCCAGTTAAGGTGCTAAATAGCCTTGCTACGCTCCTCTTCTAAGATGCGATACATCGTCCTGCGATCCATCATGTACAATGGTAGTCCTTCGAATTGGATTGCGAACCTCAAAACTCAATCTTGGGTCTCATTCATTGCCTTGTTAAGTGTAGAGTATGTCTCTCCAATCTTCGCCTTCTTTGCATGACTATCATCTTCTGCACGATTAGCTCGACGTGATTCTCTTACCCATCCTTCCTCTGCTATTTTCAGTCTTCCGGAGGTTTCCTTCAGTTCCTTCTTCAGCTTCTCTATCTCCTCGGTCTTATCTTCGGTTTGACCCTTCTCATGGACCAAATCCCATTCTACATTTCCCAGTCGTGAGTGAAGAGTCAAAATCTCCCTCTCCTTCTGCTCGAGAGTTCTTCACGTCAGAATTTACATCTAAAAAACAAATTAAGTTCTTCACATAATTAAGCAAATCATATCACTGCCAGTTAAGGTGCTAAATAGCCTTGCTACGCTCCTCTTCTAAGATGTGATACATCGTCCTGCGATCCATCATGTACAATGGTAGTCCTTCGAATTGGATTGCGAACCTCAAAACTCAATCTTGGGTCTCATTCATTGCCTTGTTAAGTGTAGAGTATGTCTCTCCAATCTTCGCCTTCTTTGCATGACTATCATCTTCTGCACGATTAGCTCGACGTGATTCTCTTACCCATCCTTCCTCTGCTATTTTCAGTCTTCCGGAGGTTTCCTTCAGTTCCTTCTTCAGCTTCTCTATCTCCTCGGTCTTATCTTCGGTTTGACCCTTCTCATGGACCAAATCCCATTCTACATTTCCCAGTCGTGAGTGAAGAGTCAAAATCTCCCTCTCCTTCTGCTCGAGAGTAGACTGCTGAACAGTCGCTCGCTCAGTCAAATCCTGAACCTCGTCTTGTAATTCTACGTTACGGTCGTATAACGTGTCATACATCTCAACATCAATGGTGTACCGTGGTAACTCATCTTCTTCTTCATCATCAAATTTCTCCTCAGGATCCTCCTCAGGATCAGTCTCAGGTTCATGCTCCTGACCAACAACGGTGATCAGTGGAGATGACTCCCTCTGTACCAACTGTTCCCTAACGACATCAATGTCTCGGGGATCCTCCTCTGTCGGTACTGTAGGTATTTGGGGTTCCTCCTCCCCTGGTCGACTAGTTCCTCCAACGTCAGACATCCTGACAACAAAATTTCAAGTTTTAGTTACTAAGTCGTACTAGTGAGCACATAATTAAACACATAAGCACATAAAGTCTTTTATTATCTTCAATGAATTACAAAAATTCATTTCTTAGAACTCGATAAGAGTTTTCCATTACTATCTCCTTCTATAAGGCTACTACCTAAGGTTGTTCCCCCACCTAAGGTTCATAACCTACGACTTTGATACCAACTTGTGTCACCTCCAAATCCGGGTACTTCAATTCCACGGGATTTGGTGTTCACTGTACAAATATTATCTATCTATCTACCCATAATGAATGCAAACCATGCAATAGATAGAAATAAAAATCTTTCCCATATAGGGTTACAACATTTGAATCATAAACATAATCCCAGGTTGAACTAACCTTAAACATCTGTGCGGAAATATAAACAATAAGTCTTAAACAACATCATAAACTCAAGTCTAACATAAATACATCATCAAATAAAATAACAAGTCTTCAACACTTGCTAAGTTTGCCCTTGCCTTTACTAGTGGAAGGTTCGTTGGTTCTTTCGTTTTTAACTGCAATATTATTATAACGCAAGAGTGAGCATGATTGCCCACAAGTATAAAAATGAAATAACAATATAATAACATGCAAGTGAATCAAAGATATCTGAAATAAAAGTTCAACTTTTGAATCAAGAATGAATAACAAGAATCAAAAGATTTCTGAGGGTCATAAGACCTTGAACTATGTCCTAGGTTATCAAGGGTTATACTTGAAACCTTTAACAAACATAAGACTATGGACCTTTCTTCTCATACTTAGGGGGATCAGCCCTTAGTACCATGCTGTGCACAATATCTTAACGCTAATGCATAAGTAAATTCCTTTGCAGAGTTGTTCATCTCAGTTTGACATTCGAGTCCGCACCAGAGGAAGTTTGGTGTGGATAATTCAATAAGGGTTCTAAAATTTAGAACGTTCATCAACTAAGGACTAGTTGAATCAATAAAGTTCACTAGTCTAATAAGGTTCAACAATAATGATATTCAATTTGAATAATAATCTCAAGAAGTATACAATAGGACAATTATTGTATAACTGAATCATGCTTTGAAAAAAAATAATATAACATTTGAACTTGAATAATAGTAATGATAATTTACTCGAGGTAAATAATAATCTTGAACAATAATGACAAGTAGGGTTAGAAAACTTGCCTCGTGCGTAGGCTAAACGATTACTACTTCCGTTCACTACAAATCCTACACACATACCATATGTATTCACGACATTCATTAGTTACATTTTTACTTAATTATTTAATATAAACTCCACTTTATTTAACAAATCATTACCCTTCTAATTTAATTACTTAATTAAATTAGAATATTTTCATTCTCTTACTATTATTACACTCGAATAAATTATTTCATAATAATTTTCATCGAATATTTATTTTATTCCATAAATATCTCAATTAAAATATTTACTTTATTTTATAAATATTTTAATAATAATTTTCATCGAATATTTATTTTATTCCATAAATATCTCAATTAAAATATTTACTTTATTTTATAAATATTTTAATAATAATTTTCATCGAATATTTATTTTATTCCATAATATCTCGATTAAAATATTTACTTTATTTTATAAATATTTTAATAATAATTTTCATCGAATATTTATTTTATTCCATAAATATCTCAATTAAAATATTTACTTTATTTTATAAATATTTTAATAATAATTTTCATCGAATATTTATTTTATAAATATTTTAATAATAATTTTCATCAAATATTTATTTATTTTTTATTTTTATTTTTTATTTTTATTTTTATTTTTTTTTGACCGCCGGGGCGGGGTAATTTAGTTTGCTAACGCCCGTCGGGGGCAGGGTTACCCAGGCTCATTTTCTGCAGTTTCTGTAATTTGCGAACATAACAAGGCCAAATTAGGCCAAATATCAATCACACGTAAAATTATACATGAATATGGCCATAATTTCTAATTAATTTTATACGAATTTAGACTTACCCAATCATTGTAATACATATATAATCATTACTTAACCCATCTAGCATGATTTTTAACAAGTTACAACACATAATTTGCAAAATCAACACATTTACTTTCACTGTTCTTGATGTTCTTGAAGGTTTTGAAAATAGAACATGAAAATTGTCACTACGGATTCGTTATAACACCGAATCCGTTTATTTAAACTTTGGTCTCTTCGTATCAACATGCATAATAATATACGAGTGTAAAATTTAGGGATAACATACGATCAATACATAAAATATCACGTATAAGGCCATATGGCCAAAACCCATACTCTTTAAATTTTTGAAATAGCAATTCATAGTATTATGAAACTGATGACATGATAATTCACATAACATATATATAATCAAATACTATTTGATACATCTTAACCCATATAAAAACTCATAATCAAACCCTTTCTCAATTACAGAGATTTTACAAAATGTATCAAAGCAATTTTTTTAAAAATTAATGACGTGAAATTTAGAATTTGGGATGAGGAGATTACCCTAAGAATAAGTATAGATTAGTTGGGAATACTTTCTTCTCAACTCTTCTTCGATCAAAATTCTTTCTCAACACTTCTCAATCTCTCTCTGAAACTCTCTCTGTTTCTACTTTTCTAGACTTAGGAAAAATGAAGAAAGAAAATAAGACGTATGATATAATAAGAGAACTGACGCACTGAGTGGTCAGCTAACCCAATAATGGGTAACTGCTCCAACTCCCCACAGGGCCTTGTTTGGCTAGCAAAATAGATTTTAAAACCATTTAATTTAATAAAGCTTTATCATATAGTTTAATTAATGTCACACTCCTTCATAAAATAAATCAATATCTTATTTAATTTATTTTAAATAAAATATAATAATTTCTCATAATTTCACAAGTCACATTATTAATTTTCTCATTAATAAATAATGTTAAATTATTAACTCTCTAATTAATAATTAAATTAATTAAATAACATCATGCTTAATTAAATATTTCATTTAATTCGATAAGCTCACATAATTACATATTTGAATAATAATTATTCTCTACATTAATTTAATAAATGTAACACATAATTAAATTAATCTACCACAATTGCATCAAATAATTATTTAATCCAATAATTAAATCATCTAAAAATATTTATTTAATTCAATAAATATTAAAATTAATTTACAAAAATCTCGTTCGTCACATCTTTCCCCCTTAAAAGGATTCTGTCCCCAGAATCACGACTCAATAAATTCGACCCGTTACAAGGCCACTTTTCTAATTTTTTTTAGATTTTTTAAAACTTGATTTTCGTGCCTCTAGATGTTATATATCTATGATCTAACAACCCAGATCACTCAAAGACACCTTAATACACAACTTTAACCAACAACTTACAACATCTAACATCAAATACAAAAATTTTCAAGATTTAGGGTTTTTACCACTTTGATGTTATGATCTTGAATCTGATCATCATGATCTGATCATGACTTGCTATGGATCATACAAGGGACTGAATAATTTCAAAATTCCGTGGGTCTAGAGAGAGAAAGGGTTGATTGAGAGTTTGATAACAAATGGGTTATGTTTATGAACTTTCTCTCTCCAAAATCACAAATAACTTAGATACAATATTTCTGCACTTGCTAGGTGGCATGTTAGGGCAGATTTGGTATAGATTTGCAGCACATAGGATAAACCTTAGGTGATGACTCACTAGATCTTGCAAATCTCTTTATTTAAAAGCTAAGTAAAGGGTATTTTGGACATGAAATTTTTAATGGCATACAAGTAAATTGTCCAAACCCTTAGGGTTTAGAGTTTAACTCTTAGGGTTTAGGGTTTGCCTTAGGGTTTAGGATTTAACCCTAAAATATTAGAAATTTAATTTCTAGAATTTCCAAATTTCGGTTTTCGAAATAGAAAATTATAATTTCAAAATTATAACTAGGATTTTCTAATTATATTAAAATTTACTAATCATTATTCAAGCTTGCTAATTAGGATTAATATTTCCTAATTAAAATTACTAATTTAACAATTAGGTTTCATAATCACGCATTAGGGTTTATAACCCAAGAATTAGGGTTTCTAAATTATTTGAAAATCTAATTAATAATTGGGGTTATCCCTAATTAGGTTTGTAATTAAAATACATAAACCTTATACATAGTATTTAAATTCTCAAATTAGGAATTTAATATCCGAATTAGGGTTTCAAATCCCCGTAATTGAACTTAGGATTTCCAAAACTGGTTTCTAGGGTTTCTTATAAAATGGTAGGGTTTTCTAACTAAACGTTGATGTTCCAAATATATACTTAGGGGTTGGACACTGATATTGTTATCTGGTCAACCCTTGACCCTTAACCATATACTGTACTCATATACACAGAACATATACACTTATATATTTAATCCTGAATAACTCACCATAAAGATTTTTAAATCTAAAAGTTTCTTTTCAGAAATGTCAAATCCATACACTTATTTTCCGTCTAGGTTTATTACTTAACCTTTATTCAATAATTTAAGATTTAAATAATTTTTTAAATTCTTGGGTCGTCACATTCACCCCTTCTTCTAAAAATTTTATCCCCAAAATTTATCTTACACCATACACCATTCATACACAGCATCGCATGCTACCCAATACATTCCTTACAAGAGTAAAGATTTTTAAATTGTGCTGAGGAGTCATATAGACTATGAGTTTTTCATTTTTGCAAAGGTTTTATGGAAATTCATCCGCAAACCGTCTTATCTTGAAGAGATAATGGGAAATTAGTCCAGTATGCCTTATTTTGACCCATTAATACTAGTTTTATTTGTTTCTCGTATCCGCCTTGGGCGCATAAACTTACCTCAGTCTTTATCGGATTCTGCACCAAAATAATTTGGTTCGGGAAAATTTTCAAAGAACGCTTAGAGTTTTCATAAACTTTAGTCTAGCTGAATCGAATAGCGTAGACTCATATCAATAATTCAATTTAATCAAATTATTT
Source organism: Panax notoginseng (assembly GCA_016801055.1). NCBI lineage: Eukaryota > Viridiplantae > Streptophyta > Magnoliopsida > Apiales > Araliaceae > Panax > Panax notoginseng. Next base: position 49,375,483 of record CM029016.1, on the reverse strand, counting down.
AGGTGTAGCCAAACCTCGTTGTCAAATTAAAAATTTGAAAATATTTTCGAGAATGATATCATGATGGCGTACTGTATTAACAGTCCGTTTGAGGATGTCGTCATCGTATGACTTTGTCATAACACATCATACAATAGTGGAATAACGATTTTAGATCAAATTCACACTGAGTATTCCTGTATTTACAACTCCATTACCTTTTTATCATCTCTGCACTAGGTTACATGGTACCTAAGTGATAAATAAAATATATTTTGATATTTCAAATCATTTGCGTCTAGCCAAAATAAGTAGCATAGACTGTACTTTAAACCGTTTCAAAATGATTACGAGTCTACATTTTTTTTAAAAGCACATAGTGCGTATTTGGCTTGATGTCAAAATTTCGAAATCTAGCATAGCTAGGAGTTTTGAAAAACTTATGTCTTCACTAATGATCAGTTGCTTAACAATCCATCTGTTTCTATAATCCTCAAGACTCTATTCACACAAAACTATACCTAGTTCATCAAACTTACCACACTTATGAGTTCAGGAACTTACCACAATCATATGAATTTAAGAACTTGTCCTAGACTGACCTTTGGCATCCATTCGCTGAGGGGTTCATAAACATTTCATATAATTATGAGTCACGAACGTACCATAAGTATGAGTTTTAAGAACTCGTACTTAACCTTATATTCTCTACCTATAGTCTATTTATCTGTTATACACATGAGAGAGGAATCACCCTCTTAACATGCATATAGTAAATAGCGCGACACAAACATTTCAATAATTATCAGTGGCAAAAACTAAGTGGTTGTTACACCAAGTACAATTCATCTCACATACGAAGAATCATACGACTTAGCTGCTGACATGAGTCCTCAATTAAAATCCCCACCTAATCTTAACTCCCTTCTCAATACGAATTTCATTTAATCCGTATTCATAATCCTTTTCTGAATCTGTACCAATTCATAGACACATAACATTCTTTTCATAAACTTTTCAATTATTTGCTTGATTCTTCCCCTTATTATAACCTTATCAGATCACGGGGTGATCGCATCCTATATATTACGATTCATTTCTATGTCTTAATCGTTTTATTTTACGATCTCCTATCCCTGTACTTTTAGTCTTTTAGACTCGATCTATTCATCACTACTGTTCACTTTTATTGTCAAAGTTAGGAAACATTGTATCTTATAACTCGTCGAGATTCATCTTTGAATCTTACCGACACACTAACTCTATTTGAGTTAGTACTTATCCTAATCACATAGAAAGGTATAACCAACAACTTTGATACCAACTGTAGCATCCCCTAAATTCGGGTCCCAAATCACCACAGATCTTGGTATGCTAACTCTTTAACTATTACTATTTGATGAAGATATAAACATAAATTACTTATACAATATGTTTACACACTAATCCCAAGGTCGAGTAACCTTCACATAAACACAATTCATTATCCTATCTGACATACAACATTATTATCATACTATACTATTACAATTTAGCTTCACATATAATTCCAAGCAAAACTTGGTCTGGTCCTTTCCTCCGTCCGAAGTATTCGTCTAAATCTGCAATATTAATCATGATATAGCAAGGATGAGCAATAAGTTTGCCTAGTAAGTTTAAGTTCAATAATTTAAAGATATATCATTATAGAAAGAATTGAACAATAAGCTGGCTAAAGTTCTATAATATAATTGTGAACTAGCATGAACAAATTTTACATAGCTGAACGAACATTGAACATGAACATAACAATTATATCTGGATCGAATAGTAATGAAGGTGATCAGCCTTTCATACCTAATGAATATATGCATTAGGCATGGATTACGAATAATTAATACATGGACATGGCAATCGGTAATGATTAACCACAAGTATATCTGAATGAAACAACTCGAGGTCGAGTTAAGAAAAACTTGCATGTTCTGTTGATTATCGTTATACAATTTAATAAGCTTTGACTGAACCTAATATATAAATAATATCGATCTATAAGTTAGAATAATATCATCACCGTAATTAAAATAACCTTAACACATTATCACATAATCCTATCAGTCTATAACACATAGAAAACTTAAGCTCAAGTCAAACTATTATAGTATGAGCCGAGTTCGGTATAATTTTGACATCCCGACGGCCTAGTCAGACAATCGTCGAGTTTAAGTTCCATTAAACTCTGTCTAAACACTTAACAGTTATCTTAGATAATTTTATTATCAGTAAAAATAATTTTCCAAGTCTCGTAATAATTTTTACATAATTATTATCATTTATCATGAATTTTCAATTATTAATATCGTATTTATATGAATTAAATACCACATAATTCCTTTATCATTAATATTTATTTAATACCACATATTAATAAAAATCACGATATAATATTATAATATATTTATAATATCTCAAAGTATTTTTAATACTTAAAAATTATATTTATATGATTTTTAAACAGTTAAATCCATTATCCGATAATTGCTTTTAATATTAAAATATTAATATTTTATGAAAAAATATCAAAAGTTATATTTTATAACTTAAAATATTTTTATAACACTTAAATTATTTTTATATGATTTATAAATCATTTATTCTATTTTCCCTAATTTATTTAATATATTTATTAAATAAATTAATTCTCATTAATATTAATTAATTAATGAATTTCATCACAAAATATTAAAAGTCGTCAAAAATAACTTAAAATATTTTCTTATACCATAATATAATTTTTCATGATTTTTTATGTATTAAAATCATTTTTAAATAATTTATTTAATATTATAATTAATATTAAATAAATTAAATACCATTGATATTTCAAAAATATTAAATATTTATGAAATATACTCAAAATAATTAAAAACTAATTTTTAGACTTTAAAATAATTTTTAGGAATTTATTTTGTATTTTTAATAATTAAAAACTATTTTTATCTATTTATTAATTAAAATAATTAATTTTCTAAATAAACTGTCGCTAAAAGGGGGCCTATAGCGTTAGGACTGTCGCTATAGGTGTTCTTCGTGTTCTTGAGTGAAACCTAGAAATGCATAGCCAGTTTACAAGGTACAAGGTTTGACCATGATTAATTTCATGTTCCAATTAGTTTCTGGACTTGTAATGGTATCGAGATTATGGTGTTTCTGTAATACTACATATACTAACTCATATCATGGCCAAACAACAACATAACAGAGAGATCGAAGCCTCCAAAAATCATGTCAGAGCTGTTCTTCACTTCTGGGTTTCCCGGAAATGAAGAACAGTTCGAGGGTCTACTTTCTGGGCCTTTAATCATTGCGTTCCAGGCTTAGTAAGTGTGATTTAAGGGTTCATCCTTGTAGTATTGATGTCAAGGAACAATAATATAACACTAGATTAACATTATAACATCATATATGACGGATCAAGGCTGGTCAAACCTTGTTAGAAGGTTTGACTGATGAAGATCTGGGTTTTCCAGAAAAATTATTTCGTGACTGAGCAGTCTACTTTGACCGTTCATTAAATGAATCTTGTTTGTTGTTTAAGTGAAATAAAGGAACTAATCTGTAGTCCGTAGACCATATTACAACATATATATATATATATATATATATATATATATATATATATATATATATATATATTAACACCATCAAATCATCAAACACCAGCCAGATCTGGGCTCATGAATATGTTGTCATAGCGATCTAGGAAAAATCTGGGTTACCCAGATTTGTTCTTCAGGTAGATTGGTCAACGTAGGTTTGACCGTGATTAATTGTCATTCTATTCATGATATGAGTAATGTAAAAGCATAGATGTGTAGTTCTCATGTCAGGCTACAATAACAAAACAAAACTTGACCAAACTCTTTATACACAGCAAGATCTAGGGTCATGAATATCACTGTCAGACTTTTTTGGGTAATCTGGGTTACCCAGAAACAGTAGGTTGTGGCCGGTCAACTCAGTTTGATTGCTCATATCTTTCAATCTACAATTGATCTGACCCTGTTTCCAGTTTCAGAACACATACCACATGGCATAGAACATATACATAACATAAAACACCATAAACAACTAACACATAAGAATCTAGAGGCCCTGACATATGACTGTCATGCCACTTTTTTAATTTTTTTCCAAATTTTTGAAAACTTGATTTTCGTGCCTCTAGATGTTATAGATCTATGATCTAACAACCTAGATCACTCAAAGACACCCTAATACACAACTTTGACCAACAACTTACAACATCTAACATCAAATACAAAAATTTTCAAGATTTAGGGTTTTTACCACTATGATGCTATGATCTTGAATCTGATCATCATGATCTGATCATGACTTGCTATGGATCATACAAGGGACTGAATCATTTCAAAATTTCGTGGGTCTAGAGAGAGAAAGGGTTGATTGAGAGTTTGATAACAAATGGGTTATGTTTATGAACTTTCTCTCTCCAAAATCACAAATAACTTAGATACAATATTTCTGCACTTGCTAGGTGGCATGTTAGGGCAGATTTGGTATAGATTTGCAGCACATAGGATAAACCTTAGGTGATGACTCACTAGATCTTGCAAATCTCTTTATTTAAAAGCTAAGTAAAGGGTATTTTGGACATGAAATTTTTAATGGCATACAAGTAAATTGTCCAAACCCTTAGGGTTTAGGGTTTAACTCTTAAGGTTTAGAATTTGACCCTTAGGGTTTAGGGTTTAACCCTAAAATATTAAAAATTTAATTTCTAGGATTTCTAAATTTTAGTTTTCGAAATAGAAAATTAATATTTCAAAATTATAATTAGCATTTTCTAATTATATTAAAATTTACTAATCATTATTCAAGCTTGCTAATTAGGATTAATATTTCCTAATTAAAATTACTAATTTAACAATTAGGTTTTATAATCAGGCATTAGGGTTTATAACCCAAGAATTAGGGTTTCTAAATTATTAGAAAATCTATTTAATAATTAGGGTTATCCCTAATTAGGTTTGTAATTAAAATACATAAACCTTATACATAGTATTTAAATTTCCAAATTAGGAATTTAATATCCGAATAAGGGTTTCAAATTTTTGGAACTGAACTTAGGGTTTTCAGAACCAGTTTTTAGGGTTTCTTATTAAACGTTAGGGTTTTCTAACTGAACGTTGATGTTTTAAATATATACTTAGGGGTTGGACAGTGATATGGTTATCTGGTCAACCCTTGACCCTTAACCACATACTGTACTCATATACAACCATATACGCAGAAAACTTATGTCTTCACTAATGATCAGTTGCTTAACAATCTATCTCTTCCTATAATCCTCAATGCTCCATTCACACAAAACTATACCCAGTTCATCAAACTTACCACACCTATGAGTTCAGGAACTTGCCACAATCATATGAGTTTAAGAACTTGTCCTAGACAGACATTTGGCATCCATTCGCTGAGGGGTTCATAAACATTTCATATAATTATGAGTCACGAACGTACCATAAGTATGAGTTTTAAGAACTCGTAATTAACCTTATATTCTCTACTTATAGTCTATTTATCTGTTATACACATAAGAGAGGAATCACCCTCTTAACATGCATATAGTAAATAGCGCGACACAAATATTTCAATGATTATCAGTGTCAAAAACTAAGTGGTTGTTACACCAAGTACAATTTATCTCACATACGAAGAATCATACGACTTAGCTGCTGGCATGAGTCCTCAATTGAAATCTGTTAGGTTTGTAATATTCATGAATGCAATCAAATTGCACAATATAGCGGAAACGTGGAAAAATCAGAGTTTAAAAAATTTTTATAAACCATATACCCGGATCACCCTTTATGTGCAATTATTAATTAAACGAAAAAGAAAGAACAAGAATCATACCCTTGAAGATCCGAGCTTCCTCAGGTACAAGTTCACCTCCAATCCTTTTCGCGTCCAACTTGAATCCACCGGGTTTGGTTCCATCTTTTAATCAACGTTAGCCACCCAAGTGTTTGGCCTCTAGAGGTGATCCACCAAGAAAGAAGAAAGATCCAAGAAGATGTGTGTTTGGCAAAACCCTAGTTTTTTCTATTTCTATATAAAAGGAGCGTACTCTCCAATAATTGGAATAACGTATGTTTGATATCTGATATAAAACTCCTCTTATAAAGATATCAAGTAAACCTATTAAAAATAAGGTATTATTTATTTAATTAAACTCTTTTAATTAAATGGGCTCCCTAATCTTATTAGGGATAATTAATTAAACTCCTTTAACTAATTTTTCCTCCTAATCCTATTAGGAATAAATGAGAGTACATATATTAAATTAATTACTAAACTCTTTTAGAAATTAAAATAATAATAATTGTAATAATATTAATAAGACTCCTCTTATTAATTTATATTTAATCTTTCTAAAATATTAAATAATAAATATTAAGCTATTTAATTTATTTTATCACCATAGATTAAATTAAATATACTTAACATATTATTATGATTATGCCATTAACTTCTTAAATAATTATTCTTTCTTTTATGGTGTGACCCTTTAGGTTCTCCATATTAAACCGGTTGTGAATAAATCAATTAGAACAATTCTAATCTTATTTAAATAAATAAATTAAACTATTAATTTATTTAAATAAATAATATTTATTCTACAATAAGGATAAGCCTCCCTAGCGATCAACGACTTTCCAGATAATATAGATTTCAACATTAATCATAAAAGAACCTTTGAGTAAATAGTTACCGTACAATTCAATCCTTCCACCATACAATGTCCCAATTAAATATAAGACATAGAATTACTGTCAAGTCTTATTTTATTTAATTATATGTATTTCGACTCTTAAATGCACAACCCCAAATAATGCAAATTAGAAACTCCTTTCTAATTTTATTTTGCCTTGGCCAAAGACTACTGGGTTTTCATTTATCGAATCACATATGACATTTCTCTTCTTTTACTAGAAGTGGTAGATTCTTTATTGATCATACATTATCTCCATGTATAACTTATTATACCCAAGCATACCCTTTGATATACCCTAAGGGTCTTAAGGAATAAGTCAAAGTATAACGCATCATACACAAGATACTATGATGATCTCAAGTCCAAACAGGAATTCCTATTGACAAGTAAATAAAACTCCATTAGGTATTCCTTAGCGAGCCACGTTTAGTGAACTTATTATCTAATAAGCACCTACATACTTGCTTTAGTGTCTCCACACAAATAATCATGAGATCAATCATCCTCATCCAATGAGCAAGCAACGTATGTACCAATCTATCCAGATTCACTAATCCCCAATTTAGTAATCCAACGATTGGGAACTATTTTAGTTTTAAGCTTTCTAAGAATTTAGATCTCATTAGAATGATCATCATCATTATTCTAAAAGCATTGCTTAAAACTATGGGTTTATCACATATTATAAAATAACATCATGTAGATAATTAAAAGCCTTTAATAAATTAATACCTTTTATTAATAAATGAATAAGATTGTTACAAAGTATATGCTTTATCATCAAACATGATTGGCTTGTATGCATACTACTTTCAATCTCCCACTTGCACAAAATCCAATCGTCATGGTATCTCATACTCTCCTTCTCTAAGTGACGATTATCCTGCTGTTGGATAAGCTTCAGTAAATGGATATGTAACGTTGTTCTTGAGAGTCCACTATCTCTATAGTGATTTTCCATCTTTTAATGATTCCTATAATCAAATAAAAGTGCCACAACACATGTTTAGATCCAAGATGAGACTTAGGAACTATTCCTAGTTCTGTAATGAACTTTTATCCAAACAATCAACTTGCAGCTTCATTTATAGCTACTTACTTTGTCTTTACCACTAAACCAACAACTCTTTGCTGTTTGGAACATTTCTAATTCACTGCACTACTGTTCAAGGTAACCCTTTAACTTAAAGTGGATTTTCTGTCGTCTTGGTCTGTCTGAAAAACTTGAGTCTGTTAAGCCCTCTAGTTTTAATTCAGACTCACCATAAATTTAATCACATCCTTAGTGCCGGTTAAGTACTTTATGATGTTTTTCACTATCTCACAGTGAAATTCTCCAGAATATGACTGATCAACATCACGTTTCGTACATTTCATTGCATACATGATAATTACTCATGCGATCTCTCTTTTTGGAGTCTTTGGGGACTATTAAGAGAGATACACTCCATGTCTCATCAACATGAGATATCTCTTGGAGTTTGTCATGCTAAACGACTTTAGCATCAAATGAATGTATGTTCCTTGGGTTAAGCCGAGCATCCTCTTAAATCTATCTATATGGATTTGTATCCCCAATTTTGATACTTTTCCCAAATCATTCATGGAGGAATGTTTAGATAACTTTATCTTTACTGATTGTAGCATTGGTATGTCATTCCTTATCCATAGTATATCAACATATAATACTAAAAATGTCACGACGCTCCCACCGACCCTTTTGTAAACACTAGGTTCATTCTTGTTTTTGATAAAATCAAACCTTTTTGATTGTTTCATCAAAACGAATGTTCCATATTTGAGAAGCTTGTTTCAATCAATTTCTCTGAGTGTCTACAACTCTTACCTCATCGTATATAACTGGATCATCATCTTCTATGATGTGTACCTCATCATCAACATCTGTGATGAATCCATACCTCCTAGGTATCTTCGGTACTATTCCAGATTTACGATTCGGTTGTGGTACAATAGATCTATCTACAGGTTCCTCTTATTTAACTTATAGTATTTTGTGGTTCTTGAACTCTTCAAGATCTATTATCCTCCCACTAGCCCCTTCAATGATAAACACCTTTATCTTAGAAGGTAGCGTGTTTCACAACAAACACCTTTTACTAAGTAGGATTATAGAACATATATACCCTAAACTTACTTTAGGATGTCCCATAAATTTGTACTTGTCAAATCTTGTCCCAAACTTATCCTTTTGAAATCTTTTTCACATAAGTTGGACAACCCCTTATCTTAACATACTTAAGATTAGTAATCCTCCCTGTCCATAACTTTTATGGAGTCTTGGGGCTGGATTTTGAGGTTACCTTTTTCGTAGATATGCAGCCAATTCTAGGACATTACCCTAGAGGGATACTGGAATGTCGGTAAAATCATTATGGACCGTACCATGTCCAATAAGGTATGATTTTTCCTTTCATATACATCAATCAATTATTGCGTATCAGGAGGCGTCTATTATGAGAAAACCATTTGAGATGATCTAGAAACTTATTGCACAAGTATTTATTCCTTGATCTAATCAAAGAATCTTAATACTTTGCTAATTTGTATCACTTCTGAATTCTTTGAACCTTTCAAATAATTCACACTTGTATTTCAGCAAATACACACATTCAACTCTTTGAATGATCATCTCCTTTTTCTTATACTAGTTTGTTCAATTTGTAAAATTATTTTAAATTAAGTCAAGTATACAAAATTCATTAAGTAATATTCCAGTTCTATTCAAAACATTATTATTATAAATAGAACAACAATTATTCTTAAATATAATACCAAAGATTTCATTGTCCAACAACAAAATGAAAATAATATTTCTAACAAGAACTGGAATACAATAACAACTTATTGACTTAATAGATTTACCCTTAGGCATTGCTAAACTATAAGTTTCTATGGTTAATGTAGCAACCTTTACTTCATTTCTCACACATAAGATTACTTATATTTGTTTAGCTTTCTACTTCTGTTTGGTCCCTTCATAAATCTATATTTATGATAACCAAAGCCGGTATCAAATACTCAAGTAGAACCTTGACTTAAAGAAAAATTTATTTTAAATCATGAACAAATTTATATTTATAATTGAAACTTCACTAAGCTTCTTTAGTTAGCCTCTGTAAGATGCTTCTTGCAGTTTCTTTCCAGTGTCCAGGCTTATTGCAGTGGAAGCAAACTCCTTTGCTATCCATATCAGTTTTATTCTTATTATCCTTTGTTTACGCCTTTCTGTTTACCTTCTTTGAATAGTTCTTCTTTTCAGAAGTTCCTTTGGCCCCTACAAGTAAGACATAGTCTGTCTTGGTTGAAAAGTGACTCTCAACATTTTTCAACATGTTAAGCAAATCAGCGAGGCTGATATCTAGCATGTTCATATGAAAAATTCACAATAATTGTGAAAGGAGTCCGGGAGTGAGTGCAAGATCAAATCTTGGCTCAACTCTCCATCCATGACAAAACCTGTTGTCCTAAGATTAATCAAATTGATTATGTTAAGGACTTGTGTCTGTGCTGTAGTGTCATCGGTTATTCTAGATTGGAAGAGCTCCTTAGATATCTGATATCTATTAGTCCTACTTTCCTCACCATCAACTACTTGATGTGCAGGAATATAGTAGGAGCATCCATAGTTTCATGCTGACGCTGAAGCTCGTTACTCATGGATGCGAGCATGATGCATTGAGCCAACTGTGCATCATCTTGCCACTTTCTAAAAATAGCAATCTCTTCCTCAGAGGCATTGTCTGCAACCATTGCAGGGATATGCGTATTAAGGACATAAGATAGCTTTTCAGCCATGAGAACTATTCTCAAATTTCTTAACCAATCCGTTTAATATGGTCCGGTTAAATAACATCTAATATGCTTCACATATATAGTAATTTAGACATTGTAAAATTCTATAAATGAATTTGTAATTAACAACATTTTAGCATACATTCTTTTATTAATTACCAAAATAATTTAGGTCTTGTTTTAAATTGGTATCTCCCACTATTTTCTTCAAACTATATTACCCTCAATATATATAGTTCGGCAAAATCTAACTAAAGATTTGCTAGTGAGAATAAGGATTTCATTTTAAATGTATATAGCCTTGTGGTGACACAACAAACTATATATAAATAAATAGCTAGACAACTCTTGTCAATTACATCAACTATGCAACTCCTTGTATTTTGCCTCTTAGATTATTTTGATCAAGTGGTGGCACATCCGAATCAAAATTATCCAAGTTAAGTTCAACCTAGCACTCCATATAATCAAAAAAAAAATATCGTCCTTGTGGTGACACAACAAAACAATACTGTTCAATTTTTTTTATAAGCATCAAATATGATAAATTAACATCTTAAATACTTAATACTTGCCTTGTGGTGACACAACAAACTCATATTAAATATTTAATACTCTATTAATTTTATCATGCTAGAAGGCGACGTTCGATATTCCAAATATCTTTGAACGCTTAGGACTTAATATAAAATATTTGAGGGGTTTGTTATTAATTTGTCTCATCTTGTTTAGCGTGCATGCACACACACACACACACACACACACACACACACACACACACACACACACACACACACATATATATATATATATATATATATATATATATATATATATATATATATAGTATAAGCATGCACATATAGAATACTATATTCTACCTGGATTGATTATGGACTTTTATTCTAGTTTGGTTCACTAGAGCCACCAAGTGAACCAAAAGGTCAAACCCTAGTGAACTAAAAGTTCAAACCCTAGGGGTGCAAGAAATAATATTTAAATATAACTATTATAATTAAACCCGGTCTCCATTACAAACGGGTCTTCAAGCGTTCCTTGATCCTTGATCTCCAATTCTTCAAAATTAATTCTAACTATTCCTATTACAAAACTATTTAAAATAAATAGAAACCTTGATCAGCAGTCAAGGGAAAGTACATAGGAGGATGATAGAATTTACATTAAGAAAAAATTAGAGAAGACGAGGTACGTAGACCCCATTTAATAAAACTCATACATTCATGCATCCAACTAAAATAAAATCCAATCACATTGGTCAATAGTCCATAATCAATCCCATGTATTATCACACACATCACCATATGCATCAATAAATAACATTCATCTTATGAATAATAAACATTCAATATATATATTGATATCATTTAATGGGCAAAATTAGTTACTATAAAATCTAATTTTAAATCAAAATAAACTCCTTTATTTTAATCCAAATTTAAATCAAAATAAACCTCTTTTATTTTAATTAATCTAATTTTGAATAAAATAAACTATTTTATTTTAATCAAAATCTTTAATCAAAATAAACTCTTTTATTTTAATTAATTATGGAATCCAATTCCAAGTAAAAAAACAATTCCTTTATTAAAGGAAACACAGATTCTCTTTCCTATTCATAAATAAACTACTTTATTTTGAATAATATGAAATCTTATTTCATATCTAAATAAACTCCTTTATTTAAGGAAAGATGGATTCACTTTCCTATTCACAAATAAACTCCTTTATTTTAAGAAACATAGAATACAATTTCAACTTAATTAGTTATCATAAAATCCAATTCCAACTCTAATTAGTTAGCATGAAATTTAATTTTAAAATTAAAATAAATTCTTTTACTTTAATATTAAAATAAACCTTTTATTTTAATATTAAAATAATTTTTTTTAATTTTAATTATAAAATTATTATATATATATATATATATATATATATATATATATATATAAATAACCGTGTGTTACAATATATTTGCGTGGCCATGTTTAAGATTATATATATATGATATGAACATCCGTACGTAATATATATATATATATATCATGTGATCTCTTCAGGTTAGGAATCATGATACTAGATATCACCAGGGGCATCACCTGAAGTAATATATATATAAATATAACAAAAGTAGTCTAATACATATATATAATATATATTTACAAATGATTCACTTGTAAATGAAATCAGGAATCTGATATGTGATGTAACCATATAGAAACATGTGATACGTTAGTCACATGATACCCACGCGAATCACATTACTGCTGTACATGGAATAAATCATACATATATCCCTTGCCAGCGAATCACGAGTAATCAAGAATCCGAAATATCAGTTCGCGATATTCAATAGGTTTTCGAATTTTTTTTTATTTTATACAACAAAATTATGCCCAATTAAATTGTTCTAAACATATATCAATATACATATCAAATTAAATAATTAATAATTCGCATAAAGGTTTAGCTCTGATACTACTGTTAGGTTTGTAATATTCATGAATGCAATCAAATTGCACAATATAGCGAAAACGTGAAAAAATCAGAGTTTAAAAAATTTTATAATCCATATACCCGGATCACCCTTTATGTGCAATTATTAATTAAACGAAAAAAAAAGAACAAGAATCATACCCTTGAAGATCCGAGCTTCCTCAGGTACAAGTTCACCTCCAATCCTTTTCGCGTCCAACTTGAATCCACCGGGTTTGGTTCCTTCCTTTGATCAACGTTAGCCACCCAAGTGTTTGGCCTCTAGAGGTGATCCACCAAGGAAGAAGAAAGATCCAAGAAGATGGGTGTTTGGCAAAACCCTAGTTTTTTCTATCTCTATAGAAAAGGAGCGTACTCTCCAACAATTGGAATAACGTATGTTTGATATCTGATATAAGACTCCTCTTATAAAGATATCAAGTAACCCTATTAAAAATAAGGTATTATTTATTTAATTAAACTCTTTTAATTAAATGGGCTCTCTAATCTTATTAGGGATAATTAATTAAACTCCTTTAACTAATTTTTTCTCCTAATCCTATTAGGAATAAATGAGTGTACATATATTAAATTAATTCCTAAACTCTTTTAGAAATTAAAATAATAATAATTGTAATAATATTAATAAGACTCCTCTTATTAATTTATATTTAATATTTCTAAAATATTAAATAATAAATATTAAGCTATTTAATTTATTTTATCACAATAGATTAAATTAAATATACTTAACATATTATTATGATTATGCCATTAACTTCTTAAATAATTATTCTTTCTTTTATGGTGTGACCCTTTAGGGTCTCCATATTAAACCGGTTGTGAATAAATCAATTAGAACAATTCTAATCTTATTTAAATAAATAAATTAAACTATTAATTTATTTAAATAAATAATATTTATTCTACAATAAGGATAAGCCTCCCTAGAGATCAACGACTTTCCACATAATATAGATTTTAACATTAATCATAAAAGAACCTTTGAGTAAATAGTTACCGTACAATTCAATCATTCCACCATACAATGTCCCAATTAAATATAAGACATGGAATTACTGTCAAGTCTTATTTTATTTAATTATATATATTTCGACTCTTAAATGCACAATCCCAAATAATGCAAATTAGAAACTCCTTTCTAATTTCATTCTGCCTTGGGCAAAGACTACTGTGTTGTCATTTATCAAATCACATAGGATATTTTTCTTCTTTTACTAGAAGTGGTAGATTTTTTATTGATCATACATTATCTCCGTGTTTAACTTATTATACCCAAGCATACCATTTGATATACCCTAAGGGTCTTAAGGAATAAGTCAAAGTATAACTTATCATACACAAGATACTATGATGATCTCAAGTCCAAGGATCACTTGTACTACTATCACTACAGGAATTCCTATTGACAGGCAAATAAAACTCCATTAGGTATTCCTTAGCGAGCCACGTTCAGTGAACTTATTCTCTAATAAGCACCTACATACTTGCTTTAGTGTCTCCACATAAATGATCATGAGATCAATCATCCTCATCCAATGAGCAAGCAAGGTATGTACCAATCTATCCGGATTCACTAATCCCCAATTTAGTAATCCAACGATTGGGAACTATTTTAGTTTTAAGCTTTCTAAGAATTTAGATCTCATTAGAATGATCATCATCATTATTCTAAAAGCATTGCTTAAAACTATGGGTTTATCACATATTATAAAATAATATCATGTAGATAATTAAAAGCCTTTAATAAATTAATACCTTTTATTAATAAATGAATAAGATTGTTACAAAGTATATGCTTTATCATCAAACATGATTGGGTTGTATGCATACTACTTTCAAAATCCCCACCTAATCTTAACTCCCTTCTCAATACGAATTTCATTTAATCCGTATTCATAATCCTTTCTTGAATCTGTACCAATTCATAGACACACAACATTCTTTTCATAAACTTTTCAATTATTCGCTTGATTCTTCCCCTTATTATAACCTTATCAGATCACGGGGTGATCTCATCATATATATTACAATTCATTTCTATGTCTTGATCGTTTTATTTTACGATCTCCTATCCCTGTACTTTTAGTCTTTTAGACTAGATCTATTCATCACTACTGTTCACTTTTATTATCAAAGTTAGGAAACTCTATATCTTATAAATGCCCGAGATTCATCTTTGAATCTTACCGACACACTAACTCTATTTGAGTTAGTACTTATCCTAATCACTGTGGTTATTAGACTAAGGTATCACTACCCTAGGTTTATAACCAACGGCTTTGATACCAACTGTAGCATCCCCTAAATTCGGGTCCCAAATCACCACGGATCTTGGTATGCTAACTCTATAACTATTAATATTTGATGAAGATATAAACATAAATTGCTTATACAATATATTTACACACTAATCCCAAGATCGAGTAACCTTCACATAAACACAATTCATTATCCTATCTGACATACAACATTATTATCATACTATACTATTACAATTTAGCTTCACATATAATTCCAAGCTAGACTTGGTCTGGTCCTTTCCTCTATCCGAAGTATTCGTCTAAATCTGTAATATTAATCATGATATAGCAAGGATGAGCAATAAGTTTGCCCAGTATGTTTAAGTTCAATAATTTAAAGATATATCATTATAGAAAGAATTGAACAATAAGCTGGCTAAAGTTCTACAATATAATTGTGAACTAGCATGAACAAATTTTACATAGCTGAACGAACATTGAACATGAACATAGCAATTATATCTGGACCGAATAGTAATGAAGGTGATCAGCCTTTCATACCTAATGAATACATGCATTAGGCATAGAGTGCAAATAATTTATACATGGACATGGCAATCGGTAATGATTAACCACAAGTATATCTGATTGAAACAACTCGAGGTCGAGTTAAGAAAAACTTGCATGTTCCGTTGATTATCGTTATGCAATTTAATAAGCTTTGACTGAACCTAATATATAAATAATATCGATCTATAAGTAAGAATAATATCATCACCGTAATTAAACTAACCTAAACACATTATCACATAATCCTATCAGTCTATAACACACAGAAAACTTAACCTCAAGTTAAACTATTACAGTATGAGTCAAGTTTGGTATAATTCTGACATCCCGACGGCCTAATCAGACAATCGTCGAGTTTAAGTTCCATTAAACTCTGCCTAAATACTTAATAGTTATCTTAGATAATTTTATTATCAGTAAAAATAATTTTCCAAGTCTCGTAATAATTTTTACATAATTATTATCATTTATCATGAATTTTCAATCATTAATATCGTATTTATATGAGTTAAATACCACATAATTCATTTATCATTAATATTTATTTAATACCAAGTATTAATGGAAAATCACGATATAATATTATAATATATTTATAATACCTCAAAGTATTTTTAATATTTAAAATCATATTTATATGATTTTTAATAAGTTAAATCCATTATCCGATAATTGCTTTTAATATTAAAATATTAATATTTTCATGACAAAATATCAAAAGTTATATTTTATAAATTAAAATATTTTTATAGCACTTAAATCATTTTTATATGATTTATAAATCATTTATTCTATTTTTCCCTAATTTATTTAATATATTTATTTAATAAATTAAATCTCATTAATATTAATTAATTAATTAATTTCATCATAAAATATTAAAAGTCGTCAAAAATAACTTAAAATATTTTCTGATACCATAATATAATTTTTCATGATTTTTCATGTATTAAAATCATTTTTAAATAATTTATTTAATATTATAATTAAATAAATTAAATACCATTTATATTCCAAAAATATTAAATATTCATGAAATATACTCAAAATAATTAAAAACTAATTTTCAGACTTTAAAATAATTTTTAGGAATTTATTTTGTATTTCTAATAATTAAAAACTATTTTTATCTATTTATTAATTAAAATAATTAATTTTCTAAATAAACTGTCGCTAAAATGGGACCTATAGCGAAAGGACTGTCGCTATAGTTGTTCTTCGTGTTCTTGAGTGAAACCCAGAAATGCATAGCCAATTTACAAGGTACAAGGTTTGACCATGATTAATTTCATGTTCCAATTAGTTTCTGGACTTGTAATGGTATCGAGATTATGATGTTTCTGTAATACTACATATACTAACTCATATCATGGCCAAACAACAACATAACAGAGAGATCGAAGCCTCCAAAAATCATGTCAGAGTTGTTCTTCACTTCTGGGTTACCCGAAAATGAAGAACAGTTCGAGGGTCTACTTTCTGGACCTTTAATCATTGCGTTCCAGGCTTAGTAAGTGTGATTTAAGGGTTCAACCTTGTAGTATTGATGTTAAGGAACAATAATATAACACTAGATTAACATTACATCATCATATGTGACGGATCAAGGCTGGTCAAACCTTGTCAGAAGGTTTGACTTATGAAGATCTGGGTTTTTCAGAAAAATGATTTCGTGACTGAGCAGTCTACTTTGACTGTTCATTAAATGAATGTTGTTTGTTGTTTAAGTGAAATAATGGAACTAATCTGTAGTCCGTAGACCATATTACAACATCAATATATTAACACCATCAAATCAACAAACACCAGCCAGATATGGGCTCATAAATATGTTGTCATAGCGATCTGGGAAAAATCTAGGTTACCCAGATTTGTTCTTCAGGCAGATTGGTCAACGTAGGTTTGACCGTGATTAATTGTCATTCTGGTCATGATCTGAGTAATCTAAAAGCATAGATGTGTAGTTCTTATGTCAGGCTACAATAACAAAATAATAACTTGACCAAACTCTTTAAACACAGCAAGATCTAGGGTCATGAATATCACTGTCAGACTTTTTTGGGTAATCTGGGTTACCCAGAAACAGTCGGTCGTGGCCGGTCAACTCAGTTTGACTGGTCATATCTTTCAATCTAAAATTGACTATTTCCAGTTTCAGAACACAGACTACACGGCATAGAACATATACATAACATAAAACACCATAAACATCTAACACATAAGAATCTAGAGGCCCTGACATATAGCTGTCAGGCCACTTTTCTAATTTTATCCAGATTTTTGAAAACTTAATTTTCGTGCCTCTAGATGTTATAGATCTATGATCTAACAACCTAGATCACTCAAAGACATCCTAATACACAACTTTAACCAACAACTTACAACATCTAACATCAAATACAAAAATTTTCAAGATTTAGGGTTTTTACCACTTTGATGCTATGATTTTGAATCTGATCATCATGATCTGATCATGACTTGCTATGGATCATACAAGGGACTGAATCATTTCAAAATTTCGTGGGTCTAGAGAGAGAAATGGTTGATTGAGAGTTTGATAGCAAATGGGTTATGCTTATGAACTTTCTCTCTCCAAAATCACAAATAACTTAGATACAATGTTTCTACACTTGCTAGGTAGCATGTTAGGTCAGATTTGGTATAGATTTGCAGCACATGGGATAAATCTTAGGTGATAACTCACTAGATCTTGCAAATCTCTTTACTTAAAAGCTAAGTAAAGGGTATTTTGGACGTTGGACAAGAAATTTGTAATGGCATACAAGTAAATTGTCCAAACCCTAGGGTTTAGGGTTTAACTCTTAGGTTTTAGGGTTTGACACTTAGGGTTTAGGATTTAACCCTAAAATATTAGAAATTTAATTTCTAATATTTCCAAATTTTGATTTTCGAAATAGAAAATTAATATTTCAAAATTATAATTAGGATTTTCTAATTATATTAAAATTTATTAATCATTATTCAAGCTAGCTAATTAGGATTAATATTTCCTAATTAAAATTACTAATTTAACAATTAGGTTTCATAATCATGCATTAGGGTTTATAATATCCGAATTAGGGTTTTAAATTCTTAGAACTAAACTTAGGGTTTCCAGAACCGATTTCTAGGGTTTCTTATCAAACGTTAGGATTTTCTAACTGAACGTTGATGTTTTAAATATATAGTTAGGGGTTGGACACTGATATTGTTATCTGGTCAACCCTTAACCCTTAACCACATACTGTACTCATATACAACCATATACACAAAAAACTTATGTCTTCAATAATGATCAGCTGCTTAACAATCTATCTGTTCCTATAATCCTCAATGCTTCATTCACACAAAACTATACCCAGTTCATCAAACTTACCACACTTATGAGTTCAGGAACTTGCCACAATCATATGAGTTTAAGAACTTGTCCTAGATAAACATTTAGCGTCCATTCGCTGAGTGGTTCATAAACATTTCATATAATTATGAGTCACGAACGTACCATAAGTATGTGTTTTAAGAACTCGTACTTAACCTTATATTCTCTACCTATAGTCTATTTATCTGTTCTACACATGATAGAGGAATCACCCTCTTAACATGCATATAGTAAATAGCGTGACACAAACATTTCAATGATTATCAGTACCAAAAACTAAGTGGTTGTTACACCAAGTACAATTTATCTCACATACGAAGAATCATACGACTTAGCTGCTGACATGAGTCCTCAATTGAAATCCCCACCTAATCTTAACTCCCTTCTTAATACGAATTTCATTTAATTCGTATTCATAATCGTTTCCTGAATCTGTACCAATTCATAGACACACAACATTCTTTTCATAAACTTTTCAATTATTCGCTTGATTCTTCCCCTTATTATAACCTTATCAGATCACGGGATGATCTCATCATATATATTACAACTCATTTCTATGTCTTGATCATTTTGTTTTATGATCTCCTATCCCTGTACTTTTAGTCTTTTAGACTCGATCTATTCATCACTACTGTTCACTTTTATTATCAAAGTTAGAAAACTCTGTATCTTATAACTCGTCGAGATTCATCTTTGAATCTTACCGACACACTAACTCTATTTGAGTTAGTACTTATCCTAATCCCTGCAGCTATTAGACTAAGGTATCACTACCCTAGGTTTATATCCAATAGCTTTGATACCAACTGTAGCATCCCCTAAATTCGGGTCCCAAATCACCACGAATCTTGGTATGCTAACTCTATAACTATTACTATTTGATGAAGATATAAACATAAATTTCTTATTAAATATATTTACACACTAATCACAAGGTCGAGTAACCTTCACATAAATACAATTCATTATCCTATCCGACATACAACATTATTATCATACTATACTATTAAAATTTTGCTGCACATATAATTCCAAGCTGGACTTGGTCTGGTCCTTTCTTGTATCCGAAGTATTCATCTAAATCTGCAATATTAATCATGATATAGTAAGGGTGAGCAATAAGTTTGCCCAGTAAGTTTAAGTTCAATAATTTAAAGATATATCATCATAGAAAGAATTGAACAATAAGCTGGCTAAAGTTCTACAATATAATTGTGAACTAGCATGAACAAATTTTACATAGCTGAACGAACATTGAACATGAATATAACAATTATATCTGGACCGAATAGTAATGAAGGTGATCAGCCTTTCATACCTAATGAATACATGCATTAGGCATAGAGTGCGAATAATTAATACATGAACATGGCAATCGATAATGATTAACCACAAGTATATCTGAATGAAACAACTCAAGGTCGAGTTAAGAAAAACTTGCATGTTCCGTTGATTATCGTTACGCAATTTAATAAGCTTTGACTGAACATAATATATAAATAATATCGATCTATAAGTTAGAATAATATCATCACCGTAATTAAATTAACCTAAACACATTATCACACAATCCTATCAGTCTATAACACACAGAAAACTTAACCTCAAGTCAAACTATTATAGTATGAGTCGAGTTCGGTATAATTCTGACATCCCGACGGCCTAGTCAGACAATCATCGAGTTTAAGTTCCATTAAACTCTGTCTAAACACTTAACAATTATCTTAGATAATTTTATTATCAGTAAAAATAATTTTCCAAGTCTCGGAATAATTTTTACATAATTATTATCATTTATCATGAATTTTCAATTATTAATATCGTATTTATATGAGTTAAATACCACATAATTTCTTTATCATTAATATTTATTTAATACCAAATATTAATGAAAAATCACGATATAATATTATAATATATTTATAATATCTCAAAGTATTTTTAATATTTAAAATCATATTTATATGATTTTTAAACAGTTAAATCCATTATCTGATAATTGCTTTTAATATTAAAATATTAATATTTTCATGACAAAATATCAAAAGTTATATTTTATAAATTAAAATATTTTTATAACACTTAAATCATTTTTATATGATTTATAAATCTTTTATTCTATGTTTTCCTAATTTATTTAATATATTTATTAAATAAATTAATTGTCATTAATATTAAGTAATTAATGAATTTCATCACAAAATATTAAAAGTCGTCAAAAATAACTTAAAATATTTTCTTATACTATAATATAATTTTTCATGTATTAAAATTATTTTTAAATAATTTATTTAATATTATAATTAAATAAATTAAATACCATTTATATTCCAAAAATATTAAATATTTATGAAATATACTCAAAATAATCAAAAACTAATTTTTAAACTTTAAAATAATTTTTAGGAATTTATTTTGTATTTTTAATAATTAAAAACTATTTTTGTCTATTTATTAATTAAAATAATTAATTTTCTAAATAAACTGTCACTAAAAGGGGGCCTATAGCGACATGACTGTCGCTATAGATGTTCTTTGTGTTCTTGAGTGAAACCCAGAAATGCATAGCCAGTTTACAAGGTAAAAGGTTTGACCATGATTAATTTCATGTTCCAATTAGTTTCTGGACTTGTAATGGTATCGAGATTATGGTGTTTTTGTAATACTACATATACTAACTCATATCATGGCCGAACAACAACATAACAGAGAGATCGAAGCCTCCAAAAATCATGTCAGAGTTGTTCTTCACTTCTGGGTTACCCGAAAATGAAGAACAGTTCGAGGGTCTACTTTCTGGACCTTTAATCATTGCGTTCCAGGCTTAGTAAGTGTGATTTAAGGGTTCAACCTTGTAGTATTGATGTTAAGGAACAATAATATAACACTAGATTAACATTACATCATCATATGTGACGGATCAAGGCTGGTCAAACCTTGTCAGAAGGTTTGACTTATGAAGATCTGGGTTTTTCAGAAAAATGATTTCGTGACTGAGCAGTCTACTTTGACTGTTCATTAAATGAATGTTGTTTGTTGTTTAAGTGAAATAAAGGAACTAATCTGTAGTCCGTAGACCATATTACAACATAGATATATTAACACCATCAAATCATCAAACATCAGCCAGATCTGGGCTCATAAATATGTTGTCATAGCGATCTGGGAAAAATCTGGGTTACCCAGATTTGTTCTTCAGGCAGATTGGTCAACGTAGGTTTGACCGTGATTAATTGTCATTCTGGTCATGATCTGAGTAATCTAAAAGCATAGATGTGTAGTTCTCATGTCAGGCTACAATAACAAAACAATAACTTGACCAAACACTTTAAACACTGCAAGATCTAGGGTCATGAATATCACTGTCAGACTTTTTTGGGTAATATGGGTTACCCAGAAACAGTCGGTCGTGGCCGGTCAATTCAGTTTGACTACTCATATCTTTCAATATACAATTGATCTGACCTTGTTTCCCGTTTCAGAACACAGACCACATGGCATAGAACATATACATAGCATAAAACACCGTAAAAATCTAACACATAAGAATCTAGAGGCCCTGACATATGGCAGTCTGGCCACTTTTCTAATTGTATCCAGATTTTTGAAAACTTGATTTTCGTGCCTCTAGATGTTATAGATCTATGATTTAACAACCTAGATCACTCGAAGACACCCTAATACACAACTTTAACCAACAACTTACAACATCTAACATCAAATTCAAAAATTTTCAAGATTTAGGGTTTTTACCACTTTGATGCTATGATCTTGAATCTGATCATCATGATCTAATCATGACTTGCTATGGATCATACAAGGGACTGAATCATTTCAAAATTTCGTGGGTCTAGAGAGAGAAAGGGTTGGTTGAGAGTTTGATAGGAAATGGGTTATGTTTATGAACTTTCTCTCTCCAAAATCACAAATACCTTAGATACAATGTTTATACACTTGCTAGGTGGCATGTTAGGTCAGATTTAGTATAGATTTGCAGCACATGGGATAAACCTTAGGTGATGACTCACTAGATCTTGCAAATCTCTTTACTTAAAAGCTAAGTAAATGGTATTTTGGACATTGGACATGAAATTTTTAATGGCGTACAAGTAAATTGTCTAAACCCTTAGGGTTTAGGGTTTAACCCTTAGGGTTTAGGGTTTAACCCTAAAATATTAGAATTTTTAATTTCTAGGATTTTCAAATTTTGGTTTTCGAAATAAAAAATTAATATTTTAAAATTACAATTAGGATTTTCTAATTATATTAAAATTTACTAATTATTATTCAAGCTTGCTAATTAGGATTAATATTTCCTAATTAAAATTACTAATTTAATAATTAGGTTTCATAATCATACATTAGGGTTTATAACCCAAGAATTAGGATTTCTAAATTATTAGAAAATCTAATTAATAATTAGGGTTATCCCTAATTAGGTTTGTAATTAAAATACATAAACCTTATACAAAGTATTTAAATTCCCAAATTAGGAATTTAATATCCGAATTAGGTTTTAAATTCTCGAAACTAAACTTAGAGTTTCCAGAACCGGTTTTTAGGGTTTTTTATCAAACGTTAGGGTTTTCTAACTGAACGTTGATGTTCTAAACATATACTTAGGGGTTGGACAATGATACTGTTATCTGGTCAACCCTTGACCCTTAACTACATACTGTACTAATATACAACCATATACACTTATATACTTAATCCTGAATAACTCACCACAAAGATTTTTAAATCAAAAAATTTCTTTTCAGAAATGTCAAATCCATACACTTATTTTCTGTCTAGGTTTATTATTTAACTTTTATTCAATAATTTAAGATTTAAATAATTTTCTAAATTCTTGGGTCGTCACATTCACCCCTTCTTCTAAAAATTTCGTCCCCGAAATTTATCTTACACCATACACCATTCATACAAAGCATCGCATGCTACCCAATACATTCCTCATAAGAGTAAAGATTTTTAAATTGTGCTGAGGAGTCATATAGACTGTGAGTTTTTCATTTTCACAAAGGTTTTATGGAAATTCATCCTCAAACTGTCTTATCTTAAAGACATAATGGGTAATTAGGCCAGTATGCCTTATTCTGACCCAGTAATACTGGTTTTATCAGTTTCTTGTATCCGCCTTGGGCGCATAAACTTACCTCAGTCTTTATCGAATTCCCCACCAAAATAATTTGGTTCGGGAAAATTTTCAAAGAACGCTTATAGTTTTCATAAACTTTAGTCTAGCTGAATCGAATAGCGTAGACTCATATCAATAATTCAATTCAATCGAATTATTTAGGTGTAGCCAAACCCCATTGGCAAATTAAAATTTTGAAAACATTTTTGAGAATGACGTCATGAAGTCGTACTGTATTAACAGTCCGTTTGAGGATGTCGTCATCGTATGACTTTGTCATAACACATCATACAATAGTAGAATAACGATTTTAGATCAAATTCACACTAAGTATTCTTGTATTTACAACTCCATCACCTTTTTATCATCTCTTCACCAGGTTACATGGTACCTAAGTGATAAATAAAATATAATTTGATATTTCAAATCATTTGCGTCTAGCTGAAATAAGTAGCATAGACTGTAATGATTACGAGTCTACATTTTTTTTAAAAGCACATAGTGCGTATTTAGCTTGATGTCAAAATTTCAAAATCTAGCATAATTAGGAGTTTTGGAAAACTTATGTCTTCACTAATGATCAGTTGCTTAACAATCTATCTATTCCTATAATCCTCAATACTCCATTCACACAAAACTATACCCAGTTCATCAAACTTACCACACTTATGAGTTCAGGAACTTGCCACAATCATATGAGTTTAAGAACTTATCCTAGACAGACCTTTGGCGTCCATTCGCTGAGCAGTTCATAAACATTTCATATAATTATGAGTCACGAACGTACCATAAGTATGTGTTTTAAGAACTCGTACTTAACCTTATACTCTCTACCTATAGACTATCTATCTATTATATCTATGAGAGAGGAATCACCCTCTTAACATGCATATAGTAAATAGCGCGACACAAATATTTCAATGATTATCAGTGCCAAAAACTAAGTGGTTGTTACACAGAGTACAATTCATCTCACATACGAAGAATCATACGACTTAGCTACTGACATAAGTCCTCAATTGAAATCCTCACCTAATCTTAACTCCCTTCTCAATACGAATTTCATTTAATCCGTATTCATAATTCTTTCCTGAATCTGTACCAATTCATAGACACACAACATTCTTTTCATAAACTTTTCAATTATTCGTTTGATTTTTCCACTTATTATAACCTTATCAGATCACGAGGTGATCTCATCGTATATATTACGATTCATTTCTATGTCTTGATCGTTTTGTTTTACGATCTCCTATCCCTGTACTTTTAGTCTTTTAGACTCGATTTATTCATCAATACTGTTCACTTTTATTATCAAAGTTAGAAAACTCTGTATCTTATAACTCGTCGAGATTCATCTTTAAATCTTACCGACACACTAACTCTATTTGAGTTAGTACTTATCCTAATCCCTGCAGTTATTAGACTAAGGTATCACTACCCTAGGTTTATAACCAACAGCTTTGATACCAACTGTAGCATCCCCTAAATTCGGGTCCCAAATCACCATGAATCTTGGTATGCTAACTCTATAACTATTACTATTTAATGAAGATATAAACATAAGTTGCTTATACAATATATTTACATACTAATCCCAAGGTCGAGTAACCTTCACATAAATACAATTCATTATCCTATCTGACATACAACATTATTATCATATTATACTATTATAATTTAGCTGCACATATAATTCTAAGCTGGACTTGGTCTGGTCCTTTCCCGTATCTGAAGTATTCGTCTAAATCTGCAATATTAATCATGATATAGTAAGGGTGAGCAATAAGTTTGCCCAACAAGTTTAAGTTCAATAATTTAAAGATATATCATGATAGAAAGAATTGAACAATAAGCTGGCTAAAGTTCTACAATATAATTGTGAACTAGCATGAACAAATTTTACATAGCTGAACGAACATTGAACATGAACATAGCAATTATATCTGGATCGAATAGTAATGATGGTGATCAGCCTTTCATACCTGATAAATACATGCATTAGGCATAGAGTGCGAATAATTAATACATTGACATGGCAATCGGTAATGATTAACCACAATTATATCTGAATGAAACAACTCGAGGTCGAGTTAAGAAAAACTTGCATGTTCCGTTGATTATCATTACGCAATTTAATAAGCTTTGACTGAACCTAATATATAAATAATATCGATCTATAAGTTAGAATAATATCATCACCGTAATTAAAATAACCTCAACACATTATAACATAATCCTATCAGTCTATAACACACAAAAAACTTAACCTCAAGTCAAACTATTATAGTATGAGTCGAGTTCAGTATAATTCTGACATCCCGACGGCCTAGTCGGACAATCATCGAGTTTAAGTTCCATTAAACTCTGCCTAAACACTTAACAATTATCTTAGATAATTTTATTATCAGTAAAAATAATTTTTCAAGTCTCGTAATAATTTTTACATAATTATTATCATTTATCATGAATTTTCAATCATTAATATCGTATTTATATGAATTAAATACCACATAATTCTTTTATCATTAATATTTATTTAATACCAAATATTAATTAAAATCACGATATAATATTATAATATATTTATAATATCTCAAAGTATTTTTAATACTTTAAAATCATATTTATATGATTTTTAAACAGTTAAATCCATTATCTGATAATTACTTTTAATTTTAAAATATTAATATTTTCATGACAAAATATCAAAAGTTATATTTTATAACTGAAAATATTTTTATAGCACTTAAATCATTTTTATATGATTTATAAATCATTTATTCTATTTTTCCCTAATTTATTTAATATATTTATTTAATAAATTAAATCTCATTAATATTAATTAATTAATTAATTTCATCACAAAATATTAAAAGTCGTCAAAAATAAATTAAAATATTTTCTTATACCATAATATAATTTTTCATGTATTAAAATTATTTTTAAATAATTTATTTAATATTATAATTAAATAAATTAAATACCATTTATATTCCAAAAATATTTAATATTTATGAAATATACTCAAAATAATTAAAAACTAATTTTCAGACTTTAAAATAATTTTTAGGAATTTATTTTGTATTTTTAATAATTAAAAACTATTTTTATCTATTTATTAATTAAAATAATTAATTTTCTAAACAAATTGTCGCTAAAAGGGGGCATATAGCGACATGACTGTCGCTATAGGTGTTCTTCGTGTTCTTGAGTGAATCCAATAAATGCATAGCCAATTTACAAGGTACAAGGTTTGACCATGATTAATTTCATGTTCCAATTAGTTTCTGGACTTATAATGGTATCGAGATTATGGTGTTTCTGTAATACTACATATACTAACTCATATCATGGCCAAACAACAACATAACAGAGAGATTGAAGCCTCCAAAAATCATGTCAGAGTTGTTCTTCACTTCTAGGTTACCCGTAAATGAAGAACAGTTCGAGGGTCTACTTTCTGGGCCTTTAATCATTGCGTTCCAGGCTTAGTAAGTGTGATTTAAGGGTTCATCCTTATAGTATTGATGTCAAGGAATAATAATATAACACTAGATTAACATTACAACATCATATGTGATGGATCAAGGCTGGTCAAACCTTGTCAGAAGGTTTGGCTGATGAACATCTGGGTTTTCCAGAAAAAGGATTTTGTGACTGAGCAGTCTACTTTGACCGTTCATTAAATGAATCATGTTTGTTGTTTAAGTGAAATAAAGGAACTAATCTATAGTCCCTAGACAATATTACAACATAGATATATTAACACCATCAAATCATTAAACACCAGCCAGATCTGGGCTCAAGAATATGTTGTTATAGCTATCTGGGAAAAATCTGGGTTACCCAGATTAGTTCTTCAGGCAGATTGGTCAACGTAGGTTTGACCGTGATTAATTGTCATTCTAGTCATGATCTGAGTAATCTAAAAGCATAGATGTGTAGTTCTCATGTCAGGCTACAATAACAAAACAATAACTTGACTAAACTCCTTAAACACAGCAAGATCTAGGGTCATGAATATCACTGTCAGACTTTTCTGGGTAATCTGGGTTACCCAGAAACAGTCGGTCGTGGTCGGTCAGCTCAGTTTGACTGCTCATATCTTTCAATCTACAATTGATCTTACCCTGTTTCCAGTTTCAGAACACAGACCACATGGCATAGAACATATACATAACATAAAACACCATAAATACCTAACACATAAAAATCTAGAGGCCCTGACATAAGGCTGTCAGGCCACTTTTCTAATTTTATCCAAATTTTTGAAAACTTGATTTTCGTGCCTCTAGATGTTATAGATCTATGATCTAACAACCTAGATCACTCAAAGACACCCTAATACACAACTTTAACCAACAACTTACAACATCTAACATCAAATACAAAAAATTTCAAGATTTAGGGTTTTTACCACTTTGATGCTATGATCTTGAATCTAATCATCATGATCTGATCATAACTTGCTATGGATCATACAAGAGACTGAATCATTTCAAAATTTCATGGGTCTAGAGAGAGAAAGGGTTGATTGAGAGTTTGATAGCAAATGGGTTATGTTTATGAACTTTCTCTCTCCAAAATCATAAATACCTTAGATACAATGTTTCTACACTTGCTAGGTGGCATGTTAGGTCAGATTTGGTATAGATTTGCAGCACATGGGATAAACCTTAGGTGATGACTCACTAGATCTTGCAAATCTCTTTACTTAAAAGCTAAGTAAAGGGTATTTTGGACATTGGACATGAAATTTTTAATGGCATACAAGTAAATAATTCAAACCCTTAAGGTTTAGGGTTTAACCTTTAGGGTTTAGGGTTTAATCCTAAAATATTAAAAATTTAATTTCTAGGATTTCCAAATTTCATTTTTCGAAATAGAAAATTAATATTTCAAAATTATGATTAGGATTTTCTAATTATATTAAAATTTACTAATCATTATTCAAGCTTGCTAATTAGGATTAATATTTCCTAATTAAAATTACTAATTTAATAATTAGGTTTCATAATCATGCATTAGGGTTTATAACCCGAGAATTAGGGTTTCTAAATTATTAGAAAATCTAATTAATAATTAGAGTTATCCCTAATTATGTTTGTAATTAAAATACATAAACCTTATACATAGTATTTAAATTCCCAAATTAGGATTTTAATATCCGAATTATGGTTTTAAATTTCCAGAACTGAACTTAGGATTTCCAAAACCGGTTTCTAGGGTTTCTTATCAAACGTTAGGGTTTTCTAACTGAACGTTGATGTTCTAAATATATATTTAGGGGTTGGACACTGATATAGTTATCTGGTCAACCCTTGACCCTTAACCACATACTGTACTAATATACAACCATATACACATAACATAAACACTTATTGTAAGACCCCGAATTTTATGAAATAAAAGTATTCAATTTTTCTTATAATTACTATTTAGTAAATGGTTAAATTGATAAATGTTAAAGTTAAGGGTGATATATGATTTTTTTTCAAAATACACAAGTGGTTATAAAATAATCATTGTTGTCGGGGAATATTCGTTTTGTCGTGGAATATTCTTTCTGTCGGGGAATATTCGTACGACGGCGCAGCTATTTGTGGGCCCCATAACGAATAACTGTCGGGTGAAGAAAACGACAAATTTGAGTTTTTACAAATAACGGCGTAGTTGTTACTATTAACACTGTTGGAATACCCGGTGGTTAAAATACAGTAATACGCGTTATTGCACAGTAGCACACGGTATTGCATAGTATTTTTGAAATTATTGATTCTTACGTAAGAAGGCACTACTCAATAATTGTTACAGTAATTACTGTTCAATATTTTATTTTATTGATTCAATAATTGCTACGTTGAAATTTTATATTATTGTTGTTCAATAATTGTTGCTGCACAGTATTTCCTATTATCAGATCAATAATTCATATTATTTGAATAGTACTATTAGATAACATTATTGGCAATGTCTAGAAAGTTCTGTCTAAGGAGAAGTTTGGTCATTTAATTGCGCGCCAGTAAGGAAAAATTCTTATTGGAAAGCCCCCTCTTTCCTGGGAACGGCCTGGTTGTCATAAATGTGATTCTGTAATATTATTTGTGAATAATTAATTATTGATTTATATGATAAGAAAATATTTATTTTATGTGGATATAAATGAGGGATATATTTTTGTGGATAAAATGAAGGAGTTAATGTTGAGGTTTTTATCAGTATTTTTGTCGGAATGAAGGTATTAAAAATCAGGGTTTTTGAGATATTTTGCGGGGGTTATAATTTTTAATCCGACCGTTGGATCGTTGTGATTTTTGGATATGTTATACATATATAAGTTGAGTATATGTCCACAAATTTTGAACCGTTAAAAATGAACGTATGATTTATTATGAATTTTACGAGATGACTGGTTCAGAAATTGTTGAATTTTCGGAGTTTATCATTTTGGTGGAAAATTCTAGAATTGGTGGGCCCCACTTGTGATTGGTGAAGAAATGTGCTGAATTATATTTCAAATGTGGTGGGTAGGAATAGTAGCAGGTAAAGCCATCAGGTTGCAGGTCAAACCTACCAAAATTTTCCTATAAATAGAGGGCTAAGTTAGAATTGAAAATCACACCAGAAACATAAGCTTTCTCTCTTTCTCTCTCTATATTATGAAGCATATTTTGTGAGTTTTTAGATACTTGGTGAGTTGCTATTCAGTGCAAGTTTCCTTCGGCTTTGCATTCCAGTCAGAAGTGCTGCTCCTTTGAGGTAAGGGATAGTAAGGGATTGTAAGGGATTGTAAGGGATATTAAGGGATTTTAAGGGTTGTTATGATTTTCAGTTTCGTAATTTTTCTGATCTTCAAAAATTCTGGAAAAATTTGAAATGATATTTTGATGAGTTTTATTGATTGTGTCCAAAAATGGTGATTTTTGGATGTATAGATTAAGAGTTATGAATTTTACGGGAAAAGACTATTTTAAAAGTAACCGCTTATAATTCCTTGTGGTTAACTCCAAAATTGATGAAATTTTTATTGGGAGTACATGTATATGATAGAAGTATACTCTGTAAATTTCAGAATTTTTGAACAAAAGTACAATTTTTGATAAATGTCTAAATATTCGGCTGTTTTGGCCATATGAAAAATAGTAAATGACTTTTAAAAATTCTGAGAAAAATATATGTTCACTATGGGACTATATTATGCTAAATTCCAGAAAAGAAATATTTTTGGAACGGATTTGGTATTTTTCATGAAAATAGTCTAGTTATGAGAAAATGAATTAAATATGTTATGTGAAGTAAGAAAATTGGAAAATAGGATTTTATGGCTTGAGAATTCTATATGAGGTATATGCAGATTTTTGATGAGGGTTTTGATTATTGGTGATAAAATCTTATGAGTTTGGTATTTTAGAATGATTAAATGCATTATTTAGTAAAGTGTAAACAATTTAAATAAATTGTTTATAAGCTTAAGAAATATTATTCTTTCAATATCATTATACCAAAATACTGGTATGGATTTTATTGTAGAATTTCTATCTTTTGTGTCGGGGTTACTATTCATGAGTTACGAATATTACTCTTGAGATTAAAATTATATGTTGATCATATTATTTTTATCATCATATATAACATTTTTATAACCCTGATGTTGAAATTCTCTTTCACTGGAGTGTAAAGATGGGTAGATTATTGGTATGATCATGACTAGGGTTCTCTTTGGCCTGTAGTGCAAAGTTGAATTGTGACTGGTATGATCATGACCATTGAATTTATAATTGAATATCTTAAGCTTAAGTGCAAAGGTGAATTGATCAACATGGTTATAATTATTGTTTATATGAATTCTGAAATGATTATATATTTCTTTGAGATATTAATATATTTGGCATGTAGTGCAAATATGAACTGTTGATGAATATATTTGGCCTGTAGTGCAAATATGAACTGTTGATGAATATCTTTGGCCTGTAGTGCAAAGATGATATGTTGTTGAATATCTTTGGCCTGTAGTGCAAAGATGAACTGTTGTTGAATATCTTTGGCCCGTAGTGCAAAGATGGTTTGTTGATGAATATCTTTGGCCCGTAGTGCAAAGATGGTTTGTTGATGAATATCTTTGGCCCGTAGTGCAAAGATGGATTTGTTAGTATGATTATAAACAGGAACTGTGATTTGGTATAACCATGATCTTTGATGTTTCAGGTAAAGACAAGTGATAAAAATTATCTTCGTCCTGGGTGCGAAGAAAAATTTATAGTCACAATTATGATTATGAGTTATTCATATGATTGTGGAAAGGAACTGTTGAGTGATGTTACATGGATAAAATATTGTTGGTGGATTTTTAACATGGAGAAGATAATAGACTTTATAGTCTATTTGACTCTTCTAATGGATTGCTCGTTCCGCTGCAACTATGGTTGAAATTTTTATCATTTACCATATGTTCTAAATCTCTGATTTATTATTGATGAAGGCTATTGATAATTTAATTATCTTTAGTCATGATATTCTTTACTGAGCTAGTTGTGCTCACCCTTTTGCTTCACAATTCCTTTCAGGAAATAAGAGTGTAGCTGGGTCGAGCGAGGGTAACGGGGAAATAGAACGGTGGTCTCTAGCTGTGGATGTTCTCCCGAAGCAGTATAGAAAAGTTCATTTAGTAGTTATATTTGGTGAATCCAATAGGGTAAGGTGTACCCAACGTTGGAAGGGTGGTTTGCCACTATCATACAAGATGTCTAACGACATACAACCTCGTGTCATCATAAGACAGGGATGTGCTCATCCACTTGCTGAGTATATATACGAGCACTACCTATATAATCTTGGTATTTGTTTGAAGTATAATTCTCAATTAGAGACAGTGGAGATAATGATAAGTCAAGAGAAGACTCACCATTGGGAAGAATATGATAGTAATCTTCTCGTTTTTCTTTGGGGTCTATTGGGTAAACCAAGGATAATTCTGTGGCCATATGATATCTATCATAACCTAGACGCGTGGCCTCCCATGTACGAAGGTTTCCTTGAGCACTTCCCAAAGATTCTAATTTCTAAAACAGTTTTTGACTATACATTTATGTAAGGTGTTATTGTGAGGTGATGTCCACGGTTGGAACATGAGTCACATTTGGTATATATTTGTATCCAAACTCACAGCATATGTGTTGTTGTATTTTGCACGACAATTGTTGTAATAAAGTTGTAGTTGTTTTCTGTACCATGTATTTGACGACTCAGAATGGGTTGGATGGAATGGACCTATTTTGGGGTTGTCACACTTATATACTTAATCCTGAATAACTCACCACAAACATTTTTAAATCCAAAAATTTCTTTTTAGAAATGTCAAATCCATACACTTATTTTCTGTCTAGGTTTATTATTTAACCTTTATTCAATAATTTATATTTTAAATAATTTTTTAGATTCTTGGGTCGTCACAGCGGGGGTAGCACGCATTCTCAAACAGTTTCTCTGTTGGGGGCATCACGCGACTTCATATGTTGAAGTACATATCCCCGGCGGGGTTATCACGCATTTTCTGTTGATGCACACGTCAGCGAGGATAGAGCAGATCCCTGGCGGGGGTTAAAACGCATGGTCATGTGACGACCCCAAACTTGGGTACTTGAAACCCGAACTCGGTTCTTCACGATACCATTTCTATGAGCGGAATAATAATAATAATAATAATAATAATAACAATAATATAAAAGATCAACTTAATTTACATAATTATCAGAGTCTAGCTCCCAAGTACGTAACCTTTAAACATTCATTACAACCCATGATAGATAATATATATCATTCTTGTCTTAATAACATTAAACTATTACATAACATAATAATTCGTTCATTCAGCAACCTTCCCTTTTCCTTTGTTCTTAGCAGAGCTCTTTGGTCATTCGCACTTAACTGAAAACATTTAAATTTAAGCAAGGATGAGCATTTGAGTGCCCAACAAGTAATAGCAATTATATATATATATAAGCTGAAAGGATTTAAATATTTTCTTTGTACTATTCTTCTACAACCAGTCAATAGTTGTGAAGTATTCTGAACCGATAATAATAACATAACAACTCTCTTTCAAATTTTTGAAACTACGTAATGACTATAACTGGGGTTATGGTGACATGCCATGAACATTGTTTTCATTTTCGAAAAGGTTAAACAGAAATTCATCTGTAAATCGACATAACTTACGGGCACGGGGGGTGATCAGCCCGTTATGCTCTGCATTGATCAATACTACATTACAAGAACGATAGGATCGTTCACTATGTTCCACCTTGGGTGCATAAAAAGTTTTCCCGTGTAGGGATGTTCATACTTGTCTGGGTTCCAAATCAAAGATTTTATCTTGTTTCAATAATAATCTATAATTCAACATATATATATATATATATATATATATATATATATATATATATATATATATACGGGTAATTGACAAGGTCAGAAACCACGCTCATGAACTTTCTGGGTTACCCAGAAAGTTCATCCGTGGACTTTCTGCCTAGTTTGACCATCCACTAAATCTCACACGTTTGTGATAAAAGCTATCTAAGAGTATTAACCTGTAGTATAACTACCACACTATAACTTTAATGCAACAAAAGAACCAAAACACGCACACACTGACAGATCAAGGCGGTCAAAGAGGTTGTCAGGCCGGTTCTGGGCTGTTTCTGGGTTACCCAGAAACGCCTGGTCATGGCCAGTCAACCATGTTTGACCTTGAATATCTTGCTACCTAGACCAGATCTAAGTCTGATTTCAAGTTCAGATCACAGACCACAAAACACACTACAAATGCAAACCTTCAAATATACGAAAACATAAACAGAAAGAGATCTACACGATCTGACATTTGACTGTCAGCAACATTTTAAAATGTTTCCAGATTTTGGAAAACATAAATCCGAGCTTCTAAATGTTATGAACTTGTAATATACCAACCCAGATCATTAAATTAGACTATAAACAACATCTTTTAACAACAAATTACAAGATCTAACAACAGATCATTGGAAAAAAATTATGGTTAGGGTTTATACCTTTGATGAATAAATTTTTGATTTTGTGTTGCTGATCTGTTTATGGTGAACTTGGGGCTTTGATTTGGGACTAATATACTTGTGTATTTTGAAGGTTAGAGAGAGAGAGAGAGCTTAGTTGGAGACTTGTGAAAAATATAAGTAACAAATGACATTTTTCTCTCTTCAAATCTATTTATACAACTTGAATGCATTGTATTTGGCTAGTGTAGGTGACTTGTTGTTGTTATTATAAGCACATGGGGTGGTTGAGGTGGTTCAACCACTAAACCTATTGTCAAAACCTATTTGTTAGCCAAATAATGCATTAGGGGCAAAATGGTAAATTGATAAATCATTTAATGGTAAAATTAGAATTTGGCAAACCCTTAGGGTTTAACTCTTAGGGTTTAACACTAAGGTTTAGCACAAAATGAAGGATTTTCTCACTAGGGTTTACGCAAAATAAAAATTAAATAAAAAAAATTAAATAAATTTTAGTTTCTAAAATTTTGAAATTAGAATTTTCTAATTATGATTAATTATCTAATTACGCTATACATGAACATTAGGGTTTAATATCATATAATTATCATTAACATTGCTAAAATAGCAATTAGGGTTTACGATTTTTGATAATTAGGGTTACCAATTTATAATTAGGTTTTCTAATTATCAAATTAGGGTTTAAAATTTTAGAATTTTCAAAATTAGCAATTGAGATTATAATACTTGCTAATTAATCACATTAACACAATTACAACCAATCTCGAACTCTAATTTAAATTTCAAATTAGGGTTTCTTATTTTCAAAAATTATTTAGAGTTTCTAGATTATAATTAGGGTTTTCTAGAAATTAGGGTTTTCTAGAATTTTAATTAGGGTTCACCTAATTAATACATTTAATACACCACATAAATTATATAACACACCTATAAAATAATCTTGCACTCTAATTTAGATCTCAAATTAGGGTTTAGCATTATTACTAGGGTTTGGTCATAATACACCGTAATTGACCTACGAAAATACAGTACATATTCATAGCACTGAAAAATCAAAATATAATTATTATTATATTATTATTATCATACCTTGACAATAATCCAAAATTAGGGTTTGGATTCCATATTTGAATTATTCTTCCTATTTAACCTTAATAATTAAGGTAAAATAATTAACTTAATAGCCTGTACTAAAATTCATATAATAAAATAATTATTATATTTATTCTAAAAATCACTTCATATATTATTTAAATAATATATGATTATATTTTCATGGAAAATAATTAATAAAAATATTTTTACCATAATTTTAATTATTATAAGAATGTACTTTATAATAATCAATAATTCTAAAATAAAATTACTTGTAAATATTTATGTAATAAATATATTTTTACTTACCACAAAAATACATATATACATAATCTTGTACAAATCGTCATCCTTAATATATATATATATATATATATATATATATATATATATATATATATAAATTTATTCGCAAAATTTCTTATTTATTTATACGGAAAATATCGAGTTGTCACATTCACCCTCCCTTTTAAAGATTCCGTCCCCGGAATCACCGTTTTAAAACCTATACATACACGGCACATAGCATAAATAATCATTGCAAGTAGATCTCGATCAACTTTGATCGAACTAATCTTTAACTATTCACATAAAGCTTGTCTTTCTGTTTAAACAGAAATATTTGATTTCTAAAAGAACTCACATTCCTCCTCAAAATTTATTTATAAAATAATTTACTACATATAGGGAAATCATGTATAAGAAAATAAAAGGCATACGAATAATACCTGGAGTTGCATTGCCAAATGCTGCCGTGTCCTGGACTGTCATGTTGTAGACCCTTGCCATAGATTTTGTCGGCTTGCTCGACGAAGTCGGTCCCGTGATTGCTAAAGTTTCACTGCCAGTGCCCATGTTCACACTTCCTGTCTCCACCCTCCTCTTCGGACAATCTTTCACCCTGTGCTCTGTCGATCCACATATAAAACATCCACTATTCATCCTAGGATTGGGGCAGTTGGGAGAGATATGGCCCTCCTGCCCGCACTTGTAGCAAACAAATTTTCCTTTCAAACACTCCCCCGAGTGATTCTTCCCACATGTCTTATATGGCACTATCTGTTTCTTAACACATTCCTGTTTCACTTGTACACTTGTAAAACTGCTCACCTTCCTCTTGCTATCTCCACTCCTGCTCCCACTATTAACTCCTACTTTTCCAGCTCCTTCGGTCTTACCCTTATTCTTCCTCTCCTTATTGTAAAGGCTCATGGCCTTACTTCCCTCCTCAGCTATAATCGCTTTCTCCATGAGTGCTGCAAATGTAGGAATTTGCAACACCGCCACTTTATTGTAGAGCTAGGATTTCAATCCCAGCTCAAACCTCCTCGCTTTCCTAGCCTCCGTATCGACTTGATGCGGGGCAAACCTAGCTAACTCATTGAATTTGGCGGCGTATTCAGACACCGTCATATTCTCCTGCTTTAACTCTAAAAATTTAACCTCCATCCTAGCCTGCATACTTGGTGAAAAATAGTTTTTGAAAAACAAAGTTTTAAATCTATCCCATTTAACTACACCTTCTCCTGCCCTAGCCTGATTCGTTTCCCCCTTCATCATGTTGGTGGCAAAAGCGGTCTTTTGCCCCTCAGATACCCTAGCTACCACGAATGCTTTTTTAATTTCCTTCACCCAAGTTTGGGCTTCAACAGGGTCAGTAGTACCTTTGAACTCCGGTGGTCCTACAACCTTAAAGTCTTTAAAGTTCGCTAAGCGATTGTCCGGCTGGTTTCCAGCGACTGGTATTCCCTGTTGCATAGCCTGAGCTAACATGTTTGCAAATTGCTACATTGGATCAGTTTGTTGTTGTCCCTCAACATTATTGACAGACTCTTCTGCCCTTTGGTTGCGAGTTCGACGTCTTGGCGGCATTATCTGATTAAATAAAATCATAATTTAACTTACATTCTAAACCTTATTAAATAAGTTTAATATTCTAAACTTGTTTTATTTCTCAAACTTAGATTCATATTCATTCAACGAATATTTACATAGCATAGCACATAATACTTTAAACATCATTCATCCCTTTGTGACTACAAAAGTCGGGATTAACAGACTTGACCAACACAAAAGTTTTAGAATATCACATTACACAGACATACTAAGCACACATATTAAACACACCTACATCACAACAGAACCTATACTACTTATTTATTATTCTTTTTCATTGGACAACTTTTCGCCTGATGACCTTCTATCCCACAGATAAAACATGCTCTTTTTTTGTAGTTAGGACAATACAGAGTAGTATGTCCCTCATAGCCGCAAAGATAACATATTCTTTTCCATTTCTTCTTATTAGATTTTCCTAAGTCATGGTCTTCTATCTTTCTTTTCTCCTTCTTGTCCGGAGCTGCACACGATGTGTTGCTCGTGGCTCTCATCTGACCAATTTAGATTTTAAGCTTATCATGTCCTTCTATTGTTTCTATTAACGCTTGACGCAACTGACTATTCAACAGTTTTTCTATCTCCCACAGCCTTTCCAAAGAAGAAACCTTGTTTTTCAGATTCTGCACCTCTGTTGATGCTTGATCAGCTTCAACTTTAGTGTCTGAATCGCTATCTGTCAGCTCCACCATCTCTGGATCTGGTACTATATTTTCCAAAATAACCACATCTTCTGAGTTATTTTCATTGTGAGCCTCTATGTCAGCTATCGGCTTCGATATTGGCTCCTTCTTTACGATCCGAGAGTAATCGAATCCTTTTTCACCTGACATCTACACACATAAATTATCCTAATTAGCATATAGTATATACACACAACAAATAAGAGTTTTATACAAGTTATCTTTTATTTAGTTTGACGTTGAATTTAGTCAATTCATCTCTTTTTAAACTCTATATG
Source organism: Panax notoginseng (assembly GCA_016801055.1). Lineage (NCBI taxonomy): Eukaryota > Viridiplantae > Streptophyta > Magnoliopsida > Apiales > Araliaceae > Panax > Panax notoginseng. The sequence continues at coordinate 49,336,052 of CM029016.1, read as the reverse complement.
AGTTATTTGTATTTTCAACGTTTCCCTCTGTTCTAAGGTTATAGCCCAAGGTCTAGCCCACCTAAGGTTTTTAACCCCTAAGCTCTGATACCAACCTGTGACTTTCATGGTGCTTCCAACCATAGCACCTCACAGTGGTACCTATCAGCTTGCCACCGACTGGCTCGGCGTCCCCTACGTAGAGTCTGGCTTCGGTGCATTCCACACAAGGAAGTCACCAGCGAGAGGCTCGGGGCTCTTCGTAAATTCATGCTTATAGCTCTGATACCAACCTGTGACGACCCCAAACTCGGGTACTTGAAACCCGAACTCGGTTCTTCACGATACAATTTCTATGAGCGGAATAATACTAATAATAATAACAATAATATAAAAGATCAACTTAATTTACATAATTATCAGAGTCTAGCTCCCAAGTATGTAACCTTTAAACATTCATTACAACCCATGATAGATAATATATATCATTCTTATCTTAATAACTTTAAACTATTACATAACATAGTAATTCGTTCATTCAGCAACCTTCCCTTTTTCTTTGTTCTTAGCAGAGCTCTCTGGTCGTTCGCACTTAACTGAAAACATTTAAATTTAAGCAAGGATGAGCATTTGAGTGCCCAACAAGTAATAGCAATTATATATATATATATATATATATATATATATATATATATAAGCTGAAAGGATTTAAATATTTTCTTTGTACTATTCCTCTACAACCAGTCAATAGTTGTGAAGTATTCTGAACCGACAATAATAACATAACAACTCTCTTTCAAATTTTTGAAACTATGTAATGACTATAACTGGGGTTATGGTGACATGCCATGAACATTGTTTTCATTTTCGAAAAGGTTAAACAGAAATTCATCTGTAAATCGACATAACTTAAGGGCACGGGGGGTGATCAGCCCGTTATGCCCTGCATTGATCAATACTACATTACAAGAACGATAGGATCGTTCACTCTGTTCCACCTTGGGTGCATAAAAAGTTTTCCCGTGTAGGGATGTTCATACTTGTCTGGGTTCCAAATCAAAGGTTTTATCTTGTTTCAATAATAATCTATAATTCAACATATATATATATATATATATATATATATATATATATATATATATATATATATCAAAGGTATATCAACATGTGATTAAATACAATGATTATCCAAGTGGGGACACTTGTTTAACCATTTACAGAAATTAACGAACAGAATATATATATTGCCTAAAGCGCTGTTTACAGTTTATAATTTAGATTTATCGCTTATCTCACGACCTATCATTAACAAGATCGTTCGTTCTATTAGAACAACATACTATAACACATAACACTGCTTATTGCAGTCAGCACATACCCTAATCACATTGGCACATAGGTTTAACAACCATTGAATCACAAATAATCACATATCTAATTAAATTATTTAAGTCCAGATCAATTTCTGAAATATGTCGGTCTACCGACGGCTTTATCGGGTAATTATCGAGTCTAAGACTCTATTCTATAACCTAATATCAGTCATATTATTTTTAAATGACTTAATATAATTTTAAAATATTTATTATAATTTATCCAAAATTCCAAACATCGGAATCACATTAAAATGATTTAAATACTAATCAATTCTATTATCATTAATATTTAATTAGTATTAAACTATTAATAAAATTATTTCCAAAATATTAAAGTTATTTATAATAACTCAAAATATTTTTAAAGTATTAATATTACCCTTAAATGATTTTTAAAACATTTAAAATCATTTCTAAATAATTACCATTAATAATAAGGTATTAATGTTTCATTTAACCAAATATTAAAAGTCATTATTCATAACTTAAAATATTTTTAATTCATTTATATCCCTTTTAAATAATTTTTAAATTAATAAAACCATTTATAAACTATTTATTTAATAAATTTAATATCATTAGTAATAACATAATAATCATTAATATTTAATTATTAATGAAATTATCCTTTAAATATTAAAAGTTATATTTTATAACTTAAAATATTTTTAAACACTTTATTTCTATTTAAAATGATTTTTAATATAATAAAATCATTTTTAATTAATTTATTTAATTCATTTAGTAAATAAATTAATTACCATTAATATCAATTTATTAATGAAATTTATCACAAAATACTAAAAGTCATTAAAAATAACTTAAAATATTTTCTTATATCATAATATAATTTTTAATAATTTTTCCAATATTAAAATCATTTTTAAATAATTTATTTAATATTATAATTAAATAAATTAAATACTTTTAATATTTCAAAAATATTAAATATTTATGAAATATATTTAAAATAATTAAAAACTAATTTTTTTCTATTTTTTATTAATTTCCAGAAAATAGTATATTATCTGTCGCTAAAGACCACCTATAGCGACAGAACCATCGCTATAGGTGTTCTTCATGTTCTTGGCCAAACCCAGAAATGCATAGTCAGTTGCTAAAGTATCACGTTTGACCAACAATAAATCAGTGTGTAGTGTGATTCTGGACCAACGAAGCATTAGAGCGTGTAGTACTAGTGTAACACTTCAGGCTACAACAACAATCATGACCATACTACATAAACCGAATGAGATCTGGTCTTCCCAAAAACCTTGTCAGAGCTGTTCTTCATTTCTGGGTTTTCCAGAAATGAAGAACAGTTCATACTGCCTTCTCTCGATCTTTATATCTTGCAACACATGAGCGGGTTTCGTGATCTTAGGCATTCAAGTTGTAGAACACATGTAAGTCTAGAGTTCCATTACATAAAATCACAATAACAATAACAAAATAGCAAGATCTTGTCCGGTCAAACAAGGTCAGAAACCACGCTCATGAACTTTCTGGGTTACCCAGAAAGTTTATCCGTGGACTTTCTGCCTAGTTTGACCATCCACTAAATCTCACACGTTTGTGATAAAAGCTATCTAAGAGTATTAACCTGTAGTATGACTACCACACTATAACTTTAATGCAACAAAAGAACCAAAACATGCACACACTGACAGATCAAGGCGGTCAAAGAGGTTGTCAGGCCGGTTCTGGGCTGTTTCTGGGTTACCCAGAAACGCCTGGTCATGGCCGGTTAACCACATTTGACCTTGAATATCTTGCTACCTAGACCAGATCTAAGTCTGATTTCAAGTTCAGATCACAGACCACATAACACACTACAAATACAAACCTTCAAATATACGAAAACATAAACAGTAAGAGATCTACATGATCTGACATTTGACTGTCAGAAACATTTTAAAATTTTTCCAGATTTTTGAAAACATAAATCCGAGCTTCTAAATGTTATGGACTTGTAATATACCAACCCAGATCATTAAATTAGACTGTAAACAACATCTTTTAACAACAAATTACAAGATCTAACAACAGATCATTGGAAAAAAAATTATGGTTAGGGTTTATACCTTTGATGAACAAATTTTTGATTTTGTGTTGCTGATCTGTTTATGGTGAACGTGGGGCTTTGATTTGGGACTAATATAGTTGTGTATTTTGAAGGTTAGAGAGAGAGAGAGAGCTTAGTTGGAGAGTTGTGAAAAATATAAGTAACAAATGACATTTCTCTCTCTTCAAATATATTTATACAACTTGAATGCAATGTATTTGGCTGGTGTAGGTGACTTGTTGTTGTTATTATGAGCACATGGGGTGGTTGAGGTGGTTCAACCACTCAACCTATTGTCAAAACCTATTTGTTAGCCAAATAATGTATTAGGGGCAAAATGGTAAATTGATAAATCATTTAATGGTAAAATTGGAACTTGGCAAACCCTTAGGGATTAACACTAAGGTTTAGCACAAAATGAAGGATTTTCTCACTAGGGTTTACAGAAAATAAAAATTAAATAAAAAAATTAAATAAATTTTAGTTTCTAAAATTTTGAAATTAGGATTTTCTAATTATGATTAATTATCTAATTACGCTATACAGGAACATTAAGGTTTAATATCATATAATTATCATTAACATTGCTAAAATAGCAATTAGGGTTTACAATTTTTGATAATTAGGGTTACCAATTTATAATTAGGTTTTCTAATTATCAAATTAGGGTTTAAAATTTTAGGATTTCCAAAATTAGCAATTGAGATTATAATACTTGCTAATTAATCACATTAATACAATTACAACCAATCTCGAACTCTAATTTAAATTTCAAATTAGGGTTCCTTATTTCCAAAAATTATTTAGGATTTCTAGATTATAATTAGGATTTTCTAGAAATTAGGGTTTTCTAGAATTTTAATTAGGGTTCACCTAATTAATACATTTAATACACCACATAAATTATATAACACACCTATAAAATAATCTTGCACTCTAATTTGGATCTCAAATTAGGGTTTAGCATTATTGCTAGGGTTTGGTCATAATACACCGTAATTGACCTACGGAAATACAGTACATATTCATAGCACTGAAAAATCAAAATATAATTAATATTATATTATTATTATCATACCTTGACAATAATCCAAAATTAGGGTTTGGATTCCATATTTGAATTATTCTTCCTAATTAACCTTAATAATTAAGGTAAAATAATTAACTTAATAGCCTGTACTAAAATTCATATAATAAAATAATTATTATATTTATTCTAAAAATCACTTCATATATTATTTAAATAATATATGATTATATTGTCATGGAAAATAATTAATAAAAACATTTCTACCATAATTTTAATTATTATAAGAATGTACTTTATAATAATCAATAATTCTAAAATAAAATTACTTGTAAATATTTATGTAATAAATATATTTTTACTTACCACAAAAATACATATACACATAATCTTGTACAAATCCTCATCCTTAATATATATATAAAAAAAAATTTATTCGCAAAATTTCTTATTTATTTATATGAAAAATATCGGGTTGTCACAGGTCATCTGTCTAAAAATAGATCCCCGACGGGGGTTACACCTTATTTTTCATTGATGCACATGTCAACGAAGGTCAAGCAACCTTGACGTCAGTTCAGTCGTTGGCAAGTAAACCCAATAAAGCATCAAAAGCTATCCGATGATTGCATCAGTTGATACATATCAACAAAGGTCAAGCAACCTTGGCATTTATCCCCTGCAGGGAGTTCATCCGTTGGTTCACACGTCAACAAAAGGTCAGGCAGCCCTGACAACACATACTGTTGCAGTAAATCTAACGGAACATTGATATGTCATTGCGATACAAATCAGAAAGGATCAACATCATCGGGGAGGATCAATGATGGAATATGTTGTACACATTCTCAAACAGACAAAGCTTTATCCCCACAGATCTCTTGTACACGAGAGGCACATCTTTGGAATAAAGTCTGTATCAAGGATTCAGGACTTTGGTGATAACCTCAATGTCAACAATCCTAGAGATTCTTGTTAGCTATGGATCACACGTCCATGACAGTTCATCAGGTTGCTTATTTATTGCCATCCCCGGTAGAAGCAACAGGGAGCCGGCAATCATCCCTAGCATGTGGGAAAACAAAACATATGCATCATATATATGCATCATGCACTTGCATCATGTTTCTCAACATAGCATCATGTTTATCTGGTTGCATTTCAAGTGTCTAAGATTCTTTAACCTATTCATGACATTGTATTGCATAAATATGATAAAAAGGGGCATCTATAGACACTCAAAATTTTCTGCACACCTGTTACTGACATTGCAGGAGGGCAGATTCGTCTTTCAGAGATAACCCTGGAAGACAACTCATATCTAGTCCGGATACAACCAGAAGTTTAGTTTCAACTCCGAAACACACACCAAAAGTATCAGTTCCAACCTCGGAGATAACCCCGAGGCATGCAGTTCCAATACCGAAAATTCCACCAGAAAAGGTCGGTTCATCTTGGAGATAACCCCGAGATATCCAGTCTCAGTCCCGACACCGAGAATAACAGCATTAACCTTGGAGATAACCCCAAGGAATGTAGTTGCAGTTTCGGAGATAACCCCAGAAATGCTTGTTTTAAAGCCATGCAAACATCTTTAGAACACTCATCACTCACACCGAGGCACTCAATACAAGACTCAGAGATAACATCGGGAAGACATGCACACCTTAGAGATGACACTGAGGACCTTCAACACATGCAGCAGTCCAATCTCAGAGATAACCCTGAGCAACGTCTGCGTTATCAGCCCAAGCTAGAGATAACCCTGGTGAGGGGCAAAGTCGTCATTTTTCCACCTTGATGGCACATCGCACCGTCTCAACATTTCAGGCATACACTTCTACACAGCGATGTCCCACAAGAACTAAGGAAGTCCAATCCTGAGTAACTATTACCAGGATAACGGATAAAATTTGAAGCTTGAAGACCAGAGGGCGTGGTCCCATCTTCTTGACTTCGTACAACCTCTAATCCCATGTCATTGCGTAACTCTCGACAACGGCGGTCCAAAATAGGTCTTATACACCTCAGTCGGATGCCCGAATTGAAGTTCTAAAAGTTCGAACGAACATCACGTTGCATGTGTGCACATACTTCGAGACAGTGGGACCCGCAAAGCCCGGGGCACCACGGGCAGCCGCAAGTAGTCTGCGGCTCCTGCGGCTACCCCCTCTATTAATAGAGGGCTTGGGGTGGCCATTTTGTAAGAGAAAAAGGCGAGGAAGCCCTGTCCAATTTTCTCTGTACACACCCTAAACCGAGTGCTTTCTCATTTTAAACACTTGTAAGCTCATATATAGCTACTTTTGTACCGGCGGGAGCCGAGTGTTCATCCACTTAAAGTTATAGAAGTCTTCTTTGGTAGCCCACTGTAAGCCTTCTTATACACTTTAAAGCATTTCTCTTCATCTTTGCACACACTATTCTTCACGTTGAGAGTCGTGTTGTGTATGTATGCCCGGACTTCGGTCCGTGGTTTCATTTCAGTTTGTATATATATATATATATATATATATATATATATATATATATATATATATATATATATTAAAGCAGTAAACGCACCGGATGTAAAATCCAGGTTCATCGAACATAGTTCGACACACAGTTCACACACACACACACACACACACACACACACACACACACACACATATATATATATATGAACTGTTGTCGGACTTTGTTCGATGAGCCTGGATTTTATATCCGGTGCATTTACATGCTTATATATATATATATATATATATATATATATATATATATATATATATATATATATATAAGCATGTAAACGCACCGGATATAAAATCCGCCTGGAGTTTACTTCGTGGCGGTTGACCGTTTTTACAGTTTTATTTATATTTTGTCCCTCCTGGAGTTTACTTCAAGGCGGTTGATCATTTTATTGCTTTATTTACATTTGCAATCCCCCATGGAGGTGCTTCGTGGTGGTTGATTGTTTGCACATATATATATATATTTACCGCTTTTATATATTGACATTTCTGATCTCCCATGGAGGTGCTTCGTGGTGGTTGATCATGTCTGTATATATATATTTACAGCTTATATATATATATATATATATATATATATATATATGCTTTCATACAAACTGCGGTATCATGTGAGCCTAGGAATCATGTGATCACAGATTCAGTTTACTGAATCTAGATTTGGTTCCCGTGATGGACATTTTCAGTTGTAAGCAGCTTGTAAATTATTCACGATGCTTGGATTTCTTCAGATGGTTTTCATACCCATGAGGAATTCGGCACTGCTTTGTACATTATTGTTTAAAAGATGCTTCGCATCTCGAAAATAAAAGCCATCAAGCCGAACATTTAATAAAATGGAAGTATCAAAGGCCTCAATTATTATTGAGCACATGGTTTGAAAAAACCTTTTTTATAAAACATCACTGTTATATCTTGTTTAAAACTGAATTTTTACACAAATTCAAACCCTTTGTATATAGGTGCAAACGAAGCATAGCACTACTTCCAAATAACAGCACATTGACCCACACACACACACATTCATATAGCAGTTTCTTGAAAAGTGGCGGTCACCGTGGTAACACAGATGTCGGGGGGTGCCTAACACCTTTCCTCCACATAAGAAAGTCCCCGAACCCTAATGAATCTCAATTTCACATACCCGTTTAGTAGTGTCATATCACTAGGTCAATGTGCAAACCTTTTCTCGGTTGTGTTTGTACAACTAGTTAAAAAACCAACTGGCGACTCTTATAGTCCAATCGTCGACATATACATGTCGGACCTTTTTCGCTTGTTTTTTCAAACAAATCTCACCTAATATGAGAACACAAAAGAACAAGAGTAGAAAAGGGACAAATAAAAATTCTGACGTCGACACCTACATACTTGCTTTAGTGTCTCCACACACATTCTCATCCAATGAGCAAGCAACGTATGTACCAATCTATCCGGATTCACTAATCTTCTTTTTAGTAATCCATTGATTTAGAACAATTTAGTTTTAAGTTATCTAAGAATTTAGATCTCATTAACATGATCTCATCATGATTCTAAAAGCATTGCTAAAAACTATGGGTTTATCACATATTATTAAAACAACACCATGTAGATAATTAAATGCCTTTAATAAATAATTTTTTTATTAATAAATAAATAAGATTGATTACAAAGTATATACTTTATCATCATACATGATTAGCTTGTATGCATACTCACCTCTCCTATTAAGTTGTTTCTCAATGTTGATAGATATGTGTACCATATCCCCTAATTCCATATAATGTTGTCGTTCTACTAAATCTGCTATATCCCAATTTAGCCCTACTGAAAATCGTGCCATTGTTGCCTCACTATCCTCATCCATATTAGCTATAGCCATCAGCCTCTCCATCTTCTTGAAGTATTCATCCACACTCCAACTCCTTTATTTCAGATTTTGCAAAGTCCGAAACAAATCCCGATGGTAGTAAATCAGTACGAATCACTTTTTCATCTCCGCCCAAGTTTCAATTGGAAGTTCCTCACATCTCCATCTGCTAGTAATCAACTAATCCCACCAAGTAACTGCATAATTTGAAAACTTGATAACGGCTAATCTGACTTTCTTGAGATCTGAATAATTGTGACAGTAAAATACCCATTCTATCTTCTTTTTCCATTCTAAGTATGCCTCCGAATCACTCATCCCTTGGAAACTTGGAATTTTCATCTTAATATTAGTCACGTTATCATCTGCTCTATTTTGACCTTCCCTCTATCGAGGACCTCTTGGCCTTTGATTTAGGAAACTAGATTCACGATCTTCCTCCTCACTGAATTCCCCCTCGAAGTAATTTTCCTCAGTTTTAGTTTCCCGCTGATGTGTTGTCCCCTTTAGCTGTGTTCCATGAGGTTTTTGGGATGATCCTCCTCGGGTCTCACTAATCTGATCAAGTCTTTCATTTATCATCTCCCACATTCGATTCCACTCCTTATTCATGGCTTCTAACATATACTACATGTCAAAAGTTGTGGAAGATTGCTCTTCAAAATCCCTTTAACCTTGGAGTTAGACATATTTCCTGCAAAATAAGGGTTAGTAGAAAATAATTTCCTCACCACTCCCTTACATGTTTCACTCGAATCAATGATTTCACTCAAGTATGTGTGACAACCCGAGAATTATTTAAATTTTAAAATATTGAATTAAGGTTAAATAATAAACCTAGACAGAAACTAAGTGAATGAATTTGGCATTTCTGGAAAGAAATTTTATGAATTTAAAAATTTTCTGATGAATTATTCAGGATTAAGTATATAAGTGAATATGTTCTGTGTATATGGTTATATATGTGTACAGTATGTGGTTAAGGGTCAAGGGTTGACCAGATAAGCTATATCAGTGGCAAACCCTAATATTATATTAAGAACGTCAATGTTCAGCTAGAAAATTTTTACGATTTATAAGAAACCCAAAAACTGGTTCTGGAAACCCTAATCTAGAAGTTGAAAACCCTAATTTAGGAGTGCAAATGCTAGTATTAAGTTTAAACATTATTAATAGTGACCTAATTAGGGATAACCCTAATTGATTAGTTGGAAAATCCTAATTTTTGGATTAGAAACCCTAATCTATAATTAGGAAAAACCTAATTGTTAATTTAATAATTTTAATGTTAATTAGAAAATATTGATCCTAATTATCAAGCCCTAATGCGATTAGAAAATCTTTAATATAATTAGGAAACCCTAATTACAATTTAGAAATCTTAATTTTCTAATTAAAAAAATTAATTTTTAAAACCTTAGGGTTAAACCCTAAGGGTTTGCACAAGTTACTAAAATACCCTTAAATGTATGAAAATGTCTAAAATGCCCTTGGTGCATTATTGAAGTAGCTTGCAATTATTGCCACATTTGGAGCTAGTGAGCCTCTAGATATCTCACATGGGACTTATATCATAGAAATCAGTCCCATTTTATCAGTAATATCTATTGCATCCAATTATATAAATAATTAAAGAGAGAGAAAGTCATTATTTTGCTTCAATTGTCCACAAACACTCAACCATGCCATCCTCTCTCTAGACCCCTGAAATTCTTTGGTGATTTAGTTCTTAGATTGATCTATAGCAAGTCAAGAACATATTATGATGATCAGATTCAAAGATCTAAGCCTAGAAGGTATAAACCCTAAATTCTGTAAATCTTGTGTTTTGATGTTAGTTGTTGTTTAAAGTTGTGTAATAAGGTGTCTTTTAATAATCTGGGTTGTTGGATCATGGATCCATAACACTTAGATGCACGAAAATAACATTTTTAGAAATCTGGAAAAGTTGAAAAATAAGGCCTGACAGCCTAATGTAAGGGTCTCTAGATTCTTCTGTGTTAGATGTTTAGTGTGTTTTATGTTTTGTATGTGTAGTATGCCATGTAGGCTTTGATCTGGAACTGGAAACAGGGTCGGATCAAGTATAGATCTCAAGTTATGAATGGTCAAACCTAGTTGACCGATCACGAAACTGACTTCTGGGCAGCCCAGAAATTTCCAGAATTTCTGACAAGATATTTAAGGCCTCTGATCTTACTGATTTTTGTTAGTTTTGGACATGTTATTGATTTAATGTTGTAGAAAGGTATAAGTACTACACACCCATGCCTTTAGATCACCAAGATCCGTAACAGAATCATAGAAATTCATGGTCAAACAACTGTTGACCAAACTGCTCAAGAACATTTCTGGAAAACCCAGAAATGTTCAAGAACAGTTCCTGACTACTACTTTGATCGGCCTTGATCTCTTAGGTTTGTTGTTTTTATGATGATCTGATGTTATGTTGTTGTACACTGACATGAGAACTACACAAGGGAACCTTTGCATCACACAAACCAAACCCAAATTACAAGTTATGAAGCTCCATAGTACCACACTCGAGCTGTTATTTATTTCTGGGAAACCCAGAAATGAAGAACAGCCACTAACAAGAATTGTGAGGCTTATATTTCACTGATCTATTGTTGTATGGCCATGAAATAAGTTGGTAATTGTAGTATTACATTAGTACTACAATTATAACCAAATGACAAGCCCAAAAACCTTTTGATCAAAGATCTATCACCGGTCAAACATGCCCACTTGTTAACTGACATGAAGTTCTAGAAAATGCTCAAGAACATGAAGAACACCTATAGCAACAGTCATGTCGCTATAGGCATCCTTTAGCGACGGTTTAATTAGAAAAATGATTATTTTAATTAAATAAATAGAAATAAATAGTTTTTAATTATGAAAAATACAAAAATAAATTCATAAAAATTATTTTAAAGTCTGAAAATTAGTTTTTAATTATTTTGAGTATATTTCATAAATATTTAATATGTTTAAAATATAAATGGTATTTAATTTATTTAATTACAATATTAAATAAATTTTTTAAAAATAATTTTAATACATGAAAAATCATGAAAAATTATATTAAGGTATAAGAAAATATTTTAAGTTATTTTTAATGACTTTTAATATTTTATGATGAAATTCATTAATTAATTAATATTAATGATAATTAATTTATTTATTAAATAAATTATGGGAAAATAGAATTAATAATTTATAAATCATATAAAAATGATTTAAGTGTTATAAAAATATTTTAAGTTATAAAATATAACTTTTGATATTTTGTCATGAAAATATTAATATTTTAATATTAAAAGCAATTATCGGATAATGGATTTAATTGTTTAAAAATCATATAACTATGATTTTAAGGTATTAAAAATAATTTGATGTATTATAATTATATTATAATATTATGTTATGATTTTTATTAATATTTAGTATTAAATAAATATTAATGATAAAGGAATTATGTGGTATTTAATTCTTATAAATACGAGTTTAATGATTGAAAAATCGTGATAAATGATAATAATTATCTGGAAATTATTATGAGCTTATGAAAAATATTTTGATTGATAATATAATTATCTAAGATAATTGTTAAGTGTTTAGGCAGAGTTTAATGGAACTTAAACTCGATATTTATCTGACTAGGCCGTCGGGATGTCAAAATTGTACCGAACTCGACTCAGACTGTAAAAGTTTGACTTGAGGTTAAGTCTTATATGTGTTATAGACAGATAGGATTATGTGATAATGTGTTTAGGTTATTTTAAATACTGTGATGATATTATTCTAATTTGTATATCGATATTATGTATATATTAGGTTCAGACAAAGCTTATTAAAATGTGTAATGATAATCAACGGTTCTGGTAAGTTTTTCTTAACTTGACCTCGAGTTGTATTATTCAATTATACTTGTGGTTAATCATTTCTGATTTCCATGTCTAAGAATTATTAAACCGCACTATGTTCATATTGCATGTATTCATCAGGTATGAAAGGTTGATCATCTTCATTACCATTCAGTCCAGATATATATATGTTCATGTTCAATGTTTGTTCAGCTATGTAAAATTTGTTCATGCTAGTTCACAATTATATTGTAGAACAGTAGCCAACTTTTATTCAATTCTTTATATCATGATATATCTTTAATTTATTGAACTTAAGCTTGCTGGGCAAACTTATTGCTCACCCTTGCTATATCATGATTAACATTGCAGATTAGGACGAATACGTCGAATATAGGAAAGGACAAGACCAAGTCCAGCTTGGGATAATATGTGCAGCTAGAAATGTAATAGTATAGTATGATAATAATGTTGTATGTCAGATAGGATAATGAGCTGTGTTTATGTGAAGGTTACTCGACCTTGGGATTAATGTGTAAATGTATTGTATAAGCAATTTATGTTTATATCTTTCACAATAGTTATAGAATGATTGTAATAGTGATAGATTGATTGTACTGCATCCGCGGTGATTTGGGACCCGGATTCGGGGCTCTCACAGTTGGTATCAAAGCTGTTGGTTATAAACTTAGGGTAGTGATACCTTAGACTAATAACTGCAGTGATTAGGATAAGTACTAACACACATCGAGTTAGTGTGTCGGTAAGATTTAAAGACAAATCTCGGTGGGTTATAAAGACACGGAGTTCCCTAACTCTGATAATAAAGGTGAACAGTAATGGTGAATAGATAGAGTCTAAAAGACTATAAGTACAGCGATAGGAGATCATAAAATAAAACGATCATGGAATAGAAATGAATCGTATTATATACGATGAGATCACCCCGTGATCTGATATGGATTAAGCGAAAGATAGACAAGTTTATGGCAAGAATATTATGTGTCAGTGGTACTATGAATTGGTACAGATTTAGGAAAGGATTATAAATATGAGTTGAATGAAATTCGTATTGAGAATGTAGTTAGGATTAAGTGGGGATTTCAATTGAGGACTTATGTCAGCAGCTAAGTTGTATGATTCTTCGTATGGGAGTTGAATTATACTTTGTGTAACAACCACTTAGTTTCTGGCACTGATAATCATTAAAATATTTGTGTCGCGCTATTTGCTATATGCATGTTGAGAGGGTGATTCTTTTCTCATGTGTATAACAGATAGATAGACTATAGGTAGAGAATATAAGGTTAAGTACGAGTTCTTAAAACTCATACTTATGGTACGTTCGTGACTCATAATTATATGAAATGTTTATGAACCCCTCAGCGAATGCACGCCAAAGGTCTTTCTAGGACAAGTTCTTAAACTCATATGATTGTGGCAAGTTCCTGAACTCATAAGTGTGATAAGTTTGACGAATTGGGTATAGTTTTGTATGAATAGAGTATTGAGGATAATAGGAACAGATAGATTGATTAGATAATGAATTATTAGTGGAGACATAATGTAAGATCCCGAATTTTATGAAATAAAAGTATTCAATTTTTCTATTCAGTAAATGGTTAAATTGATAAATGTTAAAGTTAAGGGTGATATATAAAATATTCATTATTGTCGGGGAATATTCGTTTGGTCGTGGAATATTCTTTCCGTCGGGGAATATTCGTACGACGGCGCAGCTATTTGTGGGCCCCATAACGAATAACTGTCGGATGAAGAAAATGACAAATTTGAGTTTTTACAAATAACGGCGTAGTTGTTACCGTTAACACTGTTGGAATACCCGGTGGTTAAAATACAGTAATACGCGTTATTGCACAGTAGCACACGGTATTGCACAGTATTTTTAAAATTATTGATTCTTATGTAAGAAGGCACTACTCAATAATTGTTACAGTAGTTATTATTCAATATTTTATTTTATTGATTCAATAATTGCTGCGTTGATATTTTATATTATTGTTGTTTCAATAATTGTTGCTGGACAGTATTTCCCATTATCAGATCAATAATTCATATTATTTGAATAATATTATTAGATAACATTATTGGCAATGTCTAGAAAGTTCTGTCTAAGGAGAGGTTTGGTCATCTAATTGCGCGCCAGTAAGGAGAAATCCTTATTGGAAAGCCCCCTCTTTCCTGGGAACGGCCTGGTTGTCATAAATGTGATTCTGTAATATTATTTGTGAATAATTAATTATTGATTCATATGATAAGGAAATATTTATATTATGTGGATATAAATGAGGGATATATTTTTGTGGTTAAAAAATGAAGGAGTTAATGTTGAAATTTTTATCCATATTTTTGTCGGAATGGAGGTATTAAAAATTAGGGTTTTTGAGATATTTTGCGGGGGTTATAATTTTTAATCCGACCGTTGGATCGTGGTAATTTTTGGATATGTTATACATATATAAGTTGAGTATATGCCCACAAATTTTGAACCGTTAAAAATGAACGTATGATTTATTATGAATTTTACGAGATGACTGGTTCAGAAATTGTTGAATTTTCGGAGTTTATCATTTTGGTGGAAAATTCTAGAATTGGTGGGCCCCACTTGTGGTTGGTGAAGAAATGTGCTGAATTATATTTCAAATGTGGTAGGTGAGAATAGTAGCAGGTAAAGCCATCAGGTTGCAGGTCAAACCTACCAAAATTTTCCTATAAATAGAGGGCTAAGTTAGAATTGAAAATCACACCAGAAACATAAGCTTTCTCTCTTTCTCTCTCTAGATTATTGAGCATATTTTGTGAGTTTTTAGATACTTGGTGAGTTGCTATTCATCAGTGCAAGTTTTCTTCAGCATCATATCCGATATCCAGCCAGAAGTACTGCTCTTTTGAGGTAAGGGATTGTAAGGGATAGTAAGGGATAGTAATGGATTTTAAGGGTTGTTATGATTTTCAGTTTCGTAATTTTTCTGATCTTCAAAAATTATGGAAAAATTTGAAATGATATTTTGATGAGTTTTATTGATTGTCTCCAAAAATGGTGATTTTTGGATGTATAGATTAAGAGTTATGAATCTTATGAGAAAATACTATTTTAAAAGTAACAGCTTATAATTCCTTGTGGTTAACTCCAAAATTGATGAAATTTTTATTGGAAGTACATGTATATGAAAGGAGTATACTCTGTAAATTTCAGAATTTTTAGACAAAAGTACAATTTTTGATAAATGTCTAAATATTCGGCTATTTTGGCCATATGAAAAATAGTAAATGACTTTTAAAAATTCTGAAAAAAAATATATGTTCACTATGGGACTATATTATGCTAAATCCCAGAAAAGAAATATTTTTGGAACTGATTTGGTATTTTTCATGAAAATAGTCTAGCTATGAGTAAATGAATTAAATATGTTTTGTGAAGAAAGAAAATTGGAAAATAGGATTTTATGGCTTGAGAATCCTATATGAGGTATATGCAGATTTTTGATGAGGGTTTTGGTTATTGATGATGAAATTGTAAGAGTTGACATTTTATGATGATTAAATGCATTAATTAGTAAAGTGTAAACAATTAAAATAAATTGTTTATAAATTTAAGTAATGTTATTCTTTCAATATCATTATACCGAAATATTGGTATGAATTTTATTGTAGAATTTCTATCTTTTGTGTCGGGGTTACTATTCATGAGTTACGAATATTAGTCTTGAGATTAAAACTATATGTTGATCATATTATTTTTATCATCATATATAACATTTTTATAACCCTGATGTTGAAATTCTCTTTCACTGGAGTGTAAAGATGGGTAGATTATTGGTATGATCATGACTAGGGTTCTCTTTGGCCTGTAGTGCAAAGTTGAATTGTGACTGGTATGATCATGACCATTGAATTTATAATTGAATATCTTAAGCTTAAGTGCAAAGGTGAATTGATCAACATGGTTATAATTATTGTTTATATAAATTCTGAAATGATTATATATTTCTTTGAGATATGAATATATTTGGCCTGTAGTGCAAATATGAATTGTTGATGAATATCTTTGGTATGTAGTGCAAAGATGGCCTGTTGATGAATATCTTTGGCCTGTAGTGCAAAGATGAACTGTTGTTGAATATCTTTGGCCCGTAGTGCAAAGATGGTTTGTTGATGAATATCTTTG
Source organism: Panax notoginseng (assembly GCA_016801055.1). NCBI lineage: Eukaryota > Viridiplantae > Streptophyta > Magnoliopsida > Apiales > Araliaceae > Panax > Panax notoginseng. The sequence continues at coordinate 49,319,176 of CM029016.1, read as the reverse complement.
GCCCGTAGTGCAAAGATGGATTTGTTAGTATGATTATAAACAGGAATTGTGATTTGGTATAACCATGATCTTTGATGTTTCAGGTAAAGACAGGTGATGAAAATATTCTTCGTCCTGGGTGCGAAGAAAAATTTATAGTCACAATTATGATTATGAGTTATTCATATGATTGTGGAAAGGAACTGTTGAGTGATGTTACATGGATAAAATATTATTGGTTGATTTTTAACATGGAGAAGATAATAGACTTTATACTCTATTTGACTCTTCTAATGAATTGCTCAATCCGCTGCAACTATGGTTGAAATTTTATCATTTACCATATGTTCTAAATCTCTGATTTATTATTGATGAAGGCTATTGATAATTTAATTATCTTTAGTCATGATATTCTTTACTGAGCTAGTTGTGCTCACCCTTTTGCTTCACAATTCCTTTCAGGTAATAAGAGTGTAGCTGGGTCGAGCGAGGGTAAAGGGGAAATAGAACGGTGGTCTCTAGCTGTGGATGTTCTCCCGAAGCAGTATAGAAAAGTTCATTTAGTAGTTATATTTGGTGAATCCAATAGGGTAAGGTGTACCCAACGTTGGAAGGGTGGTTTGCCACTATCATACAAGATGTCTAACGACATACAACCTCGTGTCATCATAAGACAGGGATGTGCTCATCCACTTGCTGAGTATATATACGAGCACTACCTATATAATCTTGGTGTTTGTTTAAAGTATAATTCTCAGTTAGATACAGTGCAGATAATGATAAGTCAAGAGAAGACTCACCATTGGGAAGAATATGATAGTAATCTTCTCGTTTTTCTTTGGGGTCTATTGGGTCAACCAAGAATAATTCTGTGGCCATATGATATCTATCATAACCTAGACGCGTGGCCTCCCATGTACGAAGGTTTTCTTGAGCACTTCCCAAAGATTCTAATTTCTAAAACAGTTTTTGACTATACCTTTATGTAAGGTACCTTTGTGAGGTGCTGATACATGATGGTGTCCAATGTCACATTTGGTATATATTTGTATCCAAACTCACAGCATATGTGTTGTTGTATTTTGCACGACAATTGTTGTAATAAAGTTGTAGTTGTTTTCTGTACCATGTATTTGACGACTCAGAATGGGTTGGGTGGAATGAACCTATTTTGGGGTCGTTACATTTGGTATCAGAGCTTAGGGATATGATCTTTGGCGGAGATCGGGGAATATAACTAGGAGGGGAGAGATGAGTAAATCCTTTGCTAGCGTGTCCTACCTAAGCTTATTTGTTGGTCAGTCATAATATCGAGATATTATGTGATATGTTAATTTGTTAAATTAACCCTTGTTTTGAAGCTGTATTCTAGAAAGATATTTGAAATACAGAAGATGAGCAATGGAGAAATCATGATGATAAGGAAGATGGAATCTGAAATGAAAGCAAGGTATTCTCAACTCTTTGAAATACCAGGTACGTAAATTTCGGGGACGAAATTTCATAAGGAGGGGAGATTGTAAGACCCCGAATTTTATGAAATAAAAGTATTCAATTTTTCTATTCAGTAAATGGTTAAATTGATAAATGTTAAAGTTAAGGGTGATATATAAAATATTCATTATTGTCGGGGAATATTCGTTTGGTCGTGGAATATTCTTTCCGTCGGGGAATATTCGTACGACGGCGCAGCTATTTGTGGGCCCCATAACGAATAACTGTCGGATGAAGAAAATGACAAATTTGAGTTTTTACAAATAACGGCGTAGTTGTTACCGTTAACACTGTTGGAATACCCGGTGGTTAAAATACAGTAATACGCGTTATTGCACAGTAGCACACGGTATTGCACAGTATTTTTAAAATTATTGATTCTTATGTAAGAAGGCACTACTCAATAATTGTTACAGTAGTTATTATTCAATATTTTATTTTATTGATTCAATAATTGCTGCGTTGATATTTTATATTATTGTTGTTTCAATAATTGTTGCTGGACAGTATTTCCCATTATCAGATCAATAATTCATATTATTTGAATAATATTATTAGATAACATTATTGGCAATGTCTAGAAAGTTCTGTCTAAGGAGAGGTTTGGTCATCTAATTGCGCGCCAGTAAGGAGAAATCCTTATTGGAAAGCCCCCTCTTTCCTGGGAACGGCCTGGTTGTCATAAATGTGATTCTGTAATATTATTTGTGAATAATTAATTATTGATTCATATGATAAGGAAATATTTATATTATGTGGATATAAATGAGGGATATATTTTTGTGGTTAAAAAATGAAGGAGTTAATGTTGAAATTTTTATCCATATTTTTGTCGGAATGGAGGTATTAAAAATTAGGGTTTTTGAGATATTTTGCGGGGGTTATAATTTTTAATCCGACCGTTGGATCGTGGTAATTTTTGGATATGTTATACATATATAAGTTGAGTATATGCCCACAAATTTTGAACCGTTAAAAATGAACGTATGATTTATTATGAATTTTACGAGATGACTGGTTCAGAAATTGTTGAATTTTCGGAGTTTATCATTTTGGTGGAAAATTCTAGAATTGGTGGGCCCCACTTGTGGTTGGTGAAGAAATGTGCTGAATTATATTTCAAATGTGGTAGGTGGGAATAGTAGCAGGTAAAGCCATCAGGTTGCAGGTCAAACCTACCAAAATTTTCCTATAAATAGAGGGCTAAGTTAGAATTGAAAATCACACCAGAAACATAAGCTTTCTCTCTTTCTCTCTCTAGATTATTGAGCATATTTTGTGAGTTTTTAGATACTTGGTGAGTTGCTATTCATCAGTGCAAGTTTTCTTCAGCATCATATCCGATATCCAGTCAGAAGTACTGCTCTTTTGAGGTAAGGGATTGTAAGGGATAGTAAGGGATAGTAATGGATTTTAAGGGTTGTTATGATTTTCAGTTTCGTAATTTTTCTGAACTTCAAAAATTCTGGAAAAATTTGAAATGATATTTTGATGAGTTTTATTGATTGTGTCCAAAAATGGTGATTTTTGGATGTATAGATTAAGAGTTATGAATTTTATGAGAAAATACTATTTTAAAAGTAACAGCTTATAATTCCTTGTGGTTAACTCCAAAATTGATGAAATTTTTATTGGAAGTACATGTATATGAAAGGAGTATACTCTATAAATTTCAGAATTTTTAGACAAAAGTACAATTTTTGATAAATGTCTAAATATTCGGCTATTTTGGCCATATGAAAAATAGTAAATGACTTTTAAAAATTCTGAAAAAAATATATGTTCACTATGGGACTATATTATGCTAAATCCCAGAAAAGAAATATTTTTGGAACTGATTTGGTATTTTTCATGAAAATAGTCTAGTTATGAGTAAATGAATTAAATATGTTTTGTGAAGAAAGAAAATTGGAAAATAGGATTTTATGGCTTGAGAATCCTATATGAGGTATATGCAGATTTTTGATGAGGGTTTTGGTTATTGATGATGAAATTGTAAGAGTTGACATTTTATGATGATTAAATGCATTAATTAGTAAAGTGTAAACAATTAAAATAAATTGTTTATAAATTTAAGTAATGTTATTCTTTCAATATCATTATACCGAAATATTGGTATGAATTTTATTGTAGAATTTCTATCTTTTGTGTCGGGGTTACTATTCATGAGTTACGAATATTACTCTTGAGATTAAAACTATATGTTGATCATATTATTTTTATCATCATATATAACATTTTTATAACTCTGATGTTGAAATTCTCTTTCACTGGAGTGTAAAGATGGGTAGATTATTGGTATGATCATGACTAGGGTTCTCTTTGGCCTGTAGTGCAAAGTTGAATTGTGACTGGTATGATCATGACCATTGAATTTATAATTGAATATCTTAAGCTTAAGTGCAAAGGTGAATTGATCAACATGGTTATAATTATTGTTTATATAAATTCTGAAATGATTATATATTTCTTTGAGATATGAATATATTTGGCCTGTAGTGCAAATATGAATTGTTGATGAATATCTTTGGTATGTAGTGCAAAGATGGCCTGTTGATGAATATCTTTGGCCTGTAGTGCAAAGATGAACTGTTGTTGAATATCTTTGGCCCGTAGTGCAAAGATGGTTTGTTGATGAATATCTTTGGCCCGTAGTGCAAAGATGGATTTGTTAGTATGATTATAAACAGGAATTGTGATTTGGTATAACCATGATCTTTGATGTTTCAGGTAAAGACAGGTGATGAAAATATTCTTCGTCCTGGGTGCGAAGAAAAATTTATAGTCACAATTATGATTATGAGTTATTCATATGATTGTGGAAAGGAACTGTTGAGTGATGTTACATGGATAAAATATTATTGGTTGATTTTTAACATGGAGAAGATAATAGACTTTATACTCTATTTGACTCTTCTAATGAATTGCTCAATCCGCTGCAACTATGGTTGAAATTTTATCATTTACCATATGTTCTAAATCTCTGATTTATTATTGATGAAGGCTATTGATAATTTAATTATCTTTAGTCATGATATTCTTTACTGAGCTAGTTGTGCTCACCCTTTTGCTTCACAATTCCTTTCAGGTAATAAGAGTGTAGCTGGGTCGAGCGAGGGTAAAGGGGAAATAGAACGGTGGTCTCTAGCTGTGGATGTTCTCCCGAAGCAGTATAGAAAAGTTCATTTAGTAGTTATATTTGGTGAATCCAATAGGGTAAGGTGTACCCAACGTTGGAAGGGTGGTTTGCCACTATCATACAAGATGTCTAACGACATACAACCTCGTGTCATCATAAGACAGGGATGTGCTCATCCACTTGCTGAGTATATATACGAGCACTACCTATATAATCTTGGTGTTTGTTTAAAGTATAATTCTCAGTTAGATACAGTGGAGATAATGATAAGTCAAGAGAAGACTCACCATTGGGAAGAATATGATAGTAATCTTCTCGTTTTTCTTTGGGGTCTATTGGGTCAACCAAGAATAATTCTGTGGCCATATGATATCTATCATAACCTAGACGCGTGGCCTCCCATGTACGAAGGTTTTCTTGAGCACTTCCCAAAGATTCTAATTTCTAAAACAGTTTTTGACTATACCTTTATGTAAGGTACCTTTGTGAGGTGCTGATACATGATGGTGTCCAATGTCACATTTGGTATATATTTGTATCCAAACTCACAGCATATGTGTTGTTGTATTTTGCACGACAATTGTTGTAATAAAGTTGTAGTTGTTTTCTGTACCATGTATTTGACGACTCAGAATGGGTTGGGTGGAATGAACCTATTTTGGGGTCGTTACACATAAGTTTTCCAAATCTCCTAGCTATGCTAAACTCAAAATTTTTGACATCAAGCTAAAAACGCACTATGTGTTTTTTGAAATGAATTTTTATTCTCAACCCCGGGTGACCATTGTGTATGAGTAGACTTCGGGCCACCGACACATCGTTACCTGTTGAGGTAATAAAATAGATTTGTAATGATTTTAAACGGTTTAAAGAGTAGTCTATGCTACTTGTTTCATCTAGACGATAATGATTTGAAATATCAAAGCATATTTTTATTTATCACTTATGTACCATGTAACCTGGTGCAGAGATGATAAAAAGTTGATGGAGTTATAAATACAGGAATACTTAGTGTTAAATTTGATCTAAAATCGTTGTTCCACTATTGCATGATGTGTTATGATAAAGTCATACAATGACGGCATCTTCAAGCGGGTTGTTAATACAGTACGGCTTCATGACGTCATTTTAAAATAATTTTCAAAATTTTAATTTGCCAATGGGGTTTTGGCTACATACATTCGTAATTCAATTAAAATTGATTATTGATATGAGTCTAAGCTATTTGATTCGGCTAGACCAACGTTTATAAATATTCTAAGCGTTTATATTGAAACAGGAACCTCGGCACAATCGACGATTGATGCGGTAGAAGACGTCACACACAACTATGTATTATTGTATGATAAATCAAATTGAATCTCAAAGAATTAACTAAGAAAAATACTTAGGAATTCTTCAAAGAAGCAAAAGTAGAGAATAATCTCACATGTATTAAATCAGAATATTATTGAATTAAATAATAATGAATTACATCTATGAGTCTTAAATAATAATAATTGAAAACCTAGGAATCCTAAAAGGAATCAACAATCAAATATGGAAATATGGAATCAAAATATACCCTAATATCCTAGTTATAATAGAATACTAATAATAAACTAGAAATATAGAGTTTTGGAAACAAATCCATGCTCAAAAACCATTAAAATGTGGCTGCCTCGAAAAACGTGCCAACTAATTCTGGGCATTCCCACCAAGGTGGTAAAATTTGGCCTACAAAGCCCGCTGGGACAGGTGTTGATTGAGGACTTGGCGTTGAGGTCGATTTAAAGCTCGTTGGGCCGGCTCTGGACAGAGAGTTTGCCGTCGGGGCAGCATTTTTGGCTTGTAAAGCCCGTTGGGGCAAGTGTGCTGAGTTCCCAAACTTGCAGCCTCTTTTTTGGACTTACATTGGATTGTTCTGAAACACAAACATAGACCATATTGATATACTTGGGCATATTCTCGTCCTCTTTGGACCAAGTTGACATGTTATTTTCAATCCACATTGTTTGTACCAAAGCCATAAGCCCTTCCTTGAACCTTTTAGCTCGTTATCTCATCACAGGTCCAACTGGTACTTGCACTGGATTCGTTCCACAACCTCCATTTGAATCCAAGCTAATCATGTCCTCATCAAGAGTTCCCGAGGGTTTTGTAGAGGGCATGTTGTCTTGCTAGGTCCCAGATAGACAGGTCTTTAATTTGGTTTCGATGAGTTGACTCTAACATTAGAGGAGTACCGCCGCAATACCAGACTCTTCTTGGATAGGCCTTGTGCCCGGGTCGCTAATGGTCAAATGCGCAGGTAGTTCATTACCATGACAAGCTTGCGGAGGACTGTGGTTTTGCATGAGATTATCTCTAACCACGTTGTATCTATGAAGTTTATGATTGATCACATTAGATCCTTGGATAGTTTTTCATTGTATTTAGAGGATTTTGTGATGTTGTATGATCATTGGAGGACTGCTTGAGTTGACGCTCTGTTGATGTGCAGCATAACATATTTATATATGCCACTTTACATGGATCATTTGAACATTGGCTTAGTCACTGCAGTAATAAATTTATGGGAGGGTTGTACCATTCTTGCCATGAGTCTTGCTGAGACTTATATTTCAGTCACTTACTACCGTACTCACAGTTTTGGATATTTCTGAGGCAACGCTGTTTTATTGTATGTTTGGTTCATGACACATCTGAGACTGATAGGCACCTTCAGATGCCTCGAATATTATTTCTTATGGGACATAATGATGTCTCATTCTTTTCGCCCGATTGATTGTATAGATGCTGCATCTTGGTCTGTCTTTTTGTCAGCTATCGAGGAGCCTTTCTCCATTTTGTTGTATACTGGATTTGTTTCCCCTTTTATCATCATCACACATGCCACTGGTAAGGATTTTCTCCCATTGGCGGGCTTGAGATATGTGACTACCTATTATCCATTAGCTGTCATGGGACAATTTGATCAGTTTCAGGGTTTTCATTCCCTTGAGAGGCTTTAGATCATCGGTCATCCGCTTCATCTTTATCTGAGGACGATCTGAAGAGAGTTTATGATTTCTGGACTCTTAAGGAGTCTAAAAATTTTAGTGATAGTCATTCTGGTTGCTCATTAGAATACACTGCCTGGTTGGAGGCAGATATAGCAGTGACCATTGTTGTTCATCCAGAGATGCCTACTGACTCAGATGATGAGGAGCCCATGGAGATTCCACCCTCTCCCATACAGGATGAGTTGTTTGATGCCTTGACAAAATCTATAGACATTTTGATTCCCAGCTCTGTTTCTGCCTCTATCCCATTATTACCTAGAGAGGTTTTGGAGCAGCGAGTACATCTTCTAACTTTTGAGAGAGATCAGGCCAGGCCTTAATGTTGACAAACTTATCTGGCAGGGATGCTGCTTATTTAGTGAGGGACGATGCTCAGGATGCCAGAGATACTGCTATTGCTGAGAGTGAATAAGTCCGAGCTGCCAGGGATGCTGCTATTTCTGAGAGTGCTACTCTCAGATCCTACACAGAGGACACCGTCACCCAGACTAGTGCATTTATGAGTGATCATGGTAATACTCTGCATGATGTCATAGATCTTATGACTCGTATTGAGACTGCAGGGCAGGAGCTCAGAGATGCACCTCCATCTGTAGATAGGGATATGATGCTAGAGTTGCTGACCCGTTTGACTGCGGGTTTATATATTAGCTTTTATTTCCTGCATATACTAGATTATGAAAGTAGTATGAACACAAGACATTCGTGTTTGATGATAAAGCATATACTTTGTAACAATCTTATTTATTTATTATTAATAATATTCAAGGCATTTATTATCTGCATGGTGATGTTTTAATTAATATGTGTTAAACCCATAGTTTTAAGCAATACTTTTAGAATCATGATGATGATCATGCTAATGAGATCTAAATTCTTAGATAGCTTAAAACTAAAATTATTCCCAATCGTTGGATTACTAAAAAGGGGATTAGTTAATCCGGATAGATTGGTACATAAGTTGCTTGCTCATTGGATGAGGATGATTTATCTCATGATCATTTGTGTGAAGAAACTAAAGAAAATATATAGGTACTTATTGGATAATAAGTTCACTAAACGTGGCTTGCTCAGGAATACCTAATGGAGTTTTACTTGGTTGTCAATAGGAATTCCTGTAGTGATAATAGTACAAGTGATCCTTAGACTTGAGATCATCATAGTATCTTGTTTATGATAAGTTATACTTTGACATATCCCTTAAGACCCTTAGGGTATATCAAAGGGTAAGCTTGGGTGTAATAAGTTATATATGGAGATAATGAATGATCAATAAGGAATCTATCGCTTCTAGTAAAAGAAGAGATATGTCCTATGTGATTCGATAAATGACAGCCCAGGAATCCTTGGCCAATGTGAAATGAAATTAGAAAGGAGTTTCTAATTTGCATTATTCGGAGTTGTGCATTTTGGAATCGAAATACATATAATTAAATAAAATAAAACTTCACAGTAATTTCATATCTTATATTTAATTGGGACATTGTATGGTGGAGGGATTGAACTGTACGATAACTATTAACTCAAAGGTTTTTTTATGATTAATGTTGAAATCTATATTATCTAGAAAGTCGTTGATCTCTAAGGGGACTTACCCTTATTATAGAATAAATGTTATTTATTTTAAGAAATTAAATAGTTAATTTATTTATTTAAATAAGATTAGAATTATTTTAATTAATTTATTCACAACCGATTAAATATGGAGAACCAAAAATGTCACACCATAAAAGGAAGAATATTTATTTAAGAAGTAAATGACATAATCGTAATAATAAGTTAAATATATTTAATGTAATCTATGGTGATAGAATAAATTAAATAGCTTAGTATTTATTATTTAATATATTAAAAATATTAAATATGAATTAATAAGAGAAGTTTTATTACTATTATTATTATTATTATTAGTTTAATTCCTAAAGGAGTTTGGGAAATAATTAATAAATGTACTCTCATATATTCCTAATTAGATTAGGAAGTCTAATTAATTAAAGGAGTTTGATTAATTAATATAAAACCATAATCCTAAATTGTTTAAGTGGGTTCCCTACATCTATAAATAAGAGGAGTCTTACTATGGGCACATGTTACACAGCATAATGTTTTTTTTAAGAATTGGAAGAGTACGTATTTTTTATAGAGATAGAAAAACTAAAGTTTTGCCAACCACCCATCTTCTTGAATTGTTGTTCTTTCTTGGTGAATCATCTCTAGAGGCCAAACACTTGGGTGGTTAACTATGATCAAAGGAAGGAATCAAACCTGGTGGATTCAAGTTGAACGTAAAAGGTGAACTCGTACCTGAAAAAGCTAGTTTCTACAAGGGTATGATTATAATATCCTTCACTTTTCGTTTAATTAATAATTGCGGATAAAGGATTATCCTGGTATATGGTTTGTAAAATTTTAAAACTCTAATTTTTCACGCTTCCGCTTTATTTTGATGCAATTTGATTGTGTACATGAATCTTACAAATCTAACAGTGGCATTAGAGCCAAATCATGAAAAATCATGAAAAATTATATGAATCCTCACGTGCCCTACGCAATTATATAATCATGCACATCAATTATTAGTCACATAACAACACATAGTAATTGTAATGTAAACTCTACTCTACGTCTCATAATCTTTTCTATTAATTAGCACACAATGTTCAATTAGATTGTGTTAACTTTTCGACTTATGACTCACTATATTTCTTCTTAGTCAAACTCGAAGTTCATTCAAATGCTTAAGTCTTGTTAGGACTACTTATTGGTTTTATATTAAATCCATTCCATATCTTATAATATTCATTTCAATTAAATTGAAACACTTTTTAAGTTCATTAACACTTGGCACGGCGTTTCGACGTTCATTCGTCACACGCCCGATTCATCTCTCTTGTGTGTGCTTAGTATGCTTATATAACTTATCTAATACATCATTTATTAATGTAAGGCATCATTATATTTACTAACATTCATGTTTTACAACTTAGAATAACATCTTTTATCTTCAGAAGCACTATACTACCATATGTGCATGACCGAAGCCCTCCGATTGCCCCCGAAAACACAACAGTCCTAAAGATGACCATTTTGACCCTTCTTAATGACCTCAAATTGAAAAACTTGAAGAATAAAAGTTGTAGGTCTATTTGTCCTCGTTTCGGATCATATTGAATCACCTCAATCGGAGTTCGTATGAAAAAGTTATGGCTGTTTTACTACAAGAGGTCAAAACTGTCCGACTCAAACTACAAATCCGGTGTTGGGGCGCGAGAACTAAGCTATCTAGTGGCGCTGGGGTGCGAATTTTGGCGTTGGGGAGTGAAATTCTGGGCTGCGGCCCCATTTCTGGCGCTGGGGTGCCGAAACTTGCAGAACCCAACCATCGGAGAACAGAACAACTAATTTCTGTCTATTTAATACTGCTAACATCTAAATTAAACATGCTAACTTATATAAATTACACATATACACACTTCCCAACATGCATATACTAGTTTAAACCACTAATCAATAATTTTAGAAAACTTAAATCATTGTACGCACTGTTTTAAAAACTAAACTCCATAACCGACGTTTGTTTACACAATGAACACTGTCATACTACCAATTTGTTTCCTTTAAACCATGTTTTCCTTAATATCTTACTCAATTACATATACAAGTTTCAATTTTTTTACAATTAGCATAATCACATACTAATTTTGTTATCTTTTTAAAAAATCATAATCGTTCATATAAGTTTACTGTAAAAATAATTTCTTTCTGTAAACGAATTATTGCTGGCATACAAACTCAAACATAATCAACATATATAATCATAATAATCAGTTGTATAACAAGATTTCGAAAACTGAATCCACAGAGTTTGAAGCTTCATGCCGCAAAACTCATATATATATATATATATATATATATATATATATATATATATATATATATACACACACACACACACACATATAAGATATAACAATTTTAGAGAAATACCTTTAATTAGCTTGAACAATCTTTGTTAAAACCACTGAAATTGCTTGGTAATCCTTAGGTTTTCTCTCAATCTCTCTCAATTCTCTTTCAATTCTCTGCAGCTTTTTCTTAGGCCAAATGCCAATTCACGTAAAACTAAACACACTTAAGCGTAAAAACCAACTAAAAGCAAACGCACGTCTAAAACGTACGAAACTGTCATATACCTCATTACATGTTAGTTACACTATAATAAACGTGTATCCATTATAAATATCCATTATAAATATATTTTATTTATTTAATTATTTTATTATTAATCAATCAAATTTAAAAATTCAAAAGCCATAAGGCTCCGTTTGGCAAAACGCTTTAAAATTAAAGAATTAATATATTTAAACCTTGTTTGGCAAAATAAATTAAAACTATTTTAATTTATTTTAATAACCACTTATAATATAGTTATTTGTCACACTTCTAATTAATTAAGTTTTCATACTTAATTTAATTAATTCTAATAACAATTCATTGCATAATATAATAATTTATTTAATCATTATAAACTCTCTCACTTAATTATTAAATTAAATTAGATTACATTTCAAAATAATTACTTTCCTTAACTCATTAATTATTTATTAAATAAATAAATAATCAAATCACATCAAAATAATTAAACCAATATTTATTCAACGATAAACACATCCATTAAATATTTATATAATTCAATAAATATTTAAATATTTAATTAAAAATCTGGATTGTTACAATCAAGGCGCTGCAGCGCCGTCCCTGGTTTTTTTAAAACTGCTGACGTGGAGCCGCAGCGCTTGATGCTAGTACATTCAAGGCGCTACAGCGCCGGTACCCAAAATTAAATAAAAAATTTATTTTATTTATTAATTTGATTTATAATTAAGATAAAAAATTTATTTTAATTAAAATTGGATACACTGTTTTTCAGTAATTCTAAATTAGAAATAAAGGAGTTTATTTTAATGTGGAATTTGATTAAAAATAAATTAGTTTATTTTTATTCAAAATTGGACAAAATAAAATAAAGAATTTTATTATGATTTTGATTAAAAATAAATGAGTTTATTTTGTTTCAAAATTGGATTTTATGCTAATTATTATTACCCATTAAATCGATGCTAATATATATTGAATGTTTATTATTCATGAGATGAATGTTATTTAATAATGCATATGTTGATATGTATGATAATAAATGGGATTGATTATGGACCCTTGACCAATGTGATTGGATTTTATTTTAGCTGAATTTATGAATGTATGGGTTTTATTAAATCGGGTATGCTTACCTCGTCTTCTCTAATTTTTTTCTTAATGTAAATTCTATCTCTTTCTTATGTACTTCCCCTTGACAGCGGATCAAGGTTTCTATTTAAATTAAATAGTTTATGTAATAGGATTACTTAGAATTATCTTAAAGAATTGGAGACCAATGAGCAATGAACGCTTGAAAACCTATTTGTAATGGAGCCCGAGATTTAAATATAATAGTTATATTTAAATTTAATTCTTGCACATTAGGTTTGACCTTTTGGTTCACTTGGTGACTCTAGTAAATCAAACTAGATTAAAGTTCATAATCAATCCGGGTAGAACATAGTATTCTATATGTCCATGCCTATATATATATATATATATATATATATATGTGTGTGTGTGTGTGTGTGTGTGTGTGTGTGTGTGTGTGTGTGTGTGTGTGTGTGTGTGTGTGTGCATGCGCGCTAAATAAGATTAGACAAAATAATAACAAACCCATCAAAGAATTTATATTATGTTGTAACGTTCAAAGATATTTGGAATATCGAATGTCTCCTTCTAACATGGTAAAACAATAGAGTATTAAATATTTAATATGAGTTTGTTGTGCACACACAAGGTAAATATTAAATATTTAAGATGTTGTTTTATCACATTTAATGCTTATAAATAGACTAAACGATATTTTTTTTGTTGTGCACACACAAGGATAGTGTTTTTCTTTTGAATATATGGAAGTGCTAGGTATGACTTAACTTATATCGTTTTAGTTCAGATGTGCACACACTTGACCATTACGATCTAAGATGCAAAATACAAGAAGTTATATAGTTGATGTAATTAACAAGAGTTATCTACCAATTTATTTATATATACTTTGTTGTGCAGGCTATATATATATATATATATATATATATATATATATATATATATATATATTTGAAATGAGATCCTTATTCTCACTAGAATATCTTTTATTAGATATTGTCGAACTATATATATTGAGGGTAATATAGTCCGATGAAAATAGTGGGAGATACAAATGTAAAACATGACCTAATTTATTTTAGTAATTAATAAAAGAATATATGCTATAATGTTGTTAAATTAAAAATTTATTTACAGAATTTTATAATGTCTAAAATTATTATCACTGCGGAGAATATTAGATACTAATTAACTCGGCCGAATTAAACGAATTGGTTAAGGAATTTGAGAATGGTTCTCACGGCTAAAAAGTTATCTTATGTCTTTAATACGTCTATCCCTACAATGGTTGTAGACAATGCCTTTGAAGAAGAGATTGCTACTTTTAGAAAGTGGCAAGATGATGCACAGTTGGCTTAATGCATCATGCTCACATCCATGACTAACGAGCTTCAGCGTCATCATGAAACTATGGATGCTCCTACTATACTCCTACACATCAAGTAGTTGATGGTGAGGAAAGCAGGACTAATAGATATAAGATATCTAATTAGCTCTTTCGATCTAGAATAACCGATGACACTATAATAAAGGCAAAAGTCCTTAACATTATCAATTTGATTGAACAATTAGGACAACGAGTTTTGTCATGGATGGAGAGTTGAGCCAAGATTTGATCTTGCACTCACTCCCGGATTCATTTCTCAATTGTTGTGAATTTTTTATATGAACAAGCTAGTATCAGCCTCACTGATCTGCTTAACATGTTGAAAAATGTTGAGAGTCACTTTCTAACCAGGAAAGACCAAGTCTTATTGGTAGGGGCCAAATGATCTTCTGAAAAGAAGAACGATTCTAAGAAGGTAAATAGAAAGGCAAAACAAAGGATAATAAGAACAAAGCTGATACGGATAACAAAAGAGTTTGCTTCCATTGCAATAAGCCTGGACACTGGAATGGAAACTATGAGAAGCATCTTGCAGAGGCTAACCAAAAAAGCTTAGTGAAGCTTCTGTTACAAATACAGTTTTGTTCAAGATTGAAATATTTTTTTTAAGTTAAGGACCTATTTAGGTATTGGATACCAACTTTGGTTCTCATAAATATAGATTTATGAAAGGACCAAACATAAGTAGAAAGCTAAATAAGGGATAAGTAATCCCATGTGTGAGAAATGAAGCAAAGGTTGTTGCATTAGCTATAGGAACTTATTGTTTAGTATTGCATATGGGCAAGTTTATTAAGTCAATAAGTTGTTATTGTATTTCAGTTCACATTAAAACATTATTTCCATTTTGTTGTTTGACAACAAAATTTTGGTATTATATGTAAGAACAAGTGTTGTTCTATTTATAATAATAATATTTTGTATAGAACTGAAATATTACTTAATGGATTTTGTATACTTAGTTTACATGAAAATTATTTTGTAAATTTAATAAACTAGTATATGGAAAGAAGATGATAATTCAAAGAGTTGAATATTTGTATTTGATGAAATATAAGTCTAAATCATTTGAAAAGTTCAAAGAATTCAAAAGTGAAACAAATTGGCAAAATATTAAGGTTCTTTGATTAGATCGAGGAAGGAATACTTGTGCAATGAGTTTCTAGATAATCTCAAATGGTTTTCTCACAATGGACGCCTCTTGATACGCAATAATTGATTAATGTATCTAAAAGAAAAAATTGTACCTTGTTGGACATGATGCGGTCCATAATAATTTTGCTGACATTCCAGTATCTTTCTGGGGTTATGCCCTAGAAATGGTTACATATCTATGAAAAAGGTAACCTCCAAATCTGGCCCCAAGACTCCATAAAAGTTATGGAAAGGAAGGATTCCTAATCTTAATTATATTAAGATAAAGGATTGTTCAGCTTATGTGAAAAAGTTTCAAAGGATAAGCTTGGGACAAGATTTGACAAGTACAAATTTGTAGGACATCTTAAAGTAAGTTTAGGGCATATGTTCTATAATTCTACTGAGCAAAAAGTGTTTTGTTACAAAGCACGATGCCTTCTAAGATAAAGGTGTTTATCATTGAAGGGGCTAGCGGGAGGATAAAAGAATCATGAAGAGTTCAAGAACCACAAAGCACTATAAGTTAAATAAGAAGAACCTGTAAATAGACCTATTGTACCACAACTGAATCATAAATCTGGAAATAGTACTGAAGATACTTGGGAGGTATGGATTCATCATAGATGATGATGATGAGGTACACATCATAGAAGACGATGACCCAGTTACATACGATGAAGTAAGAGTTGTAGACAGTCAGAGAAATGGATTGAAGCTGTGAACCCCCCCCCCAAAAAAAACCCTAATAAGACTCGGTTATGTAAATCCAGTGTTATTAAATAAAATCTCCACATTCTGAATGTGTATTGTGTTATTATATACTTTGTTATAAAACTAGGTCAAATAAATTTTTGTCAGAAAGATGACATGCTTGACATGTCGTGCTTAAAATTTTCTTCCGAAAACAGACTTTTCAGTATATATATTTTGACAAGCTGCTTTGTCGTGCTTACACTGACAAAACGTTTTATCGTGCTTGTTAGGATTTGTGAAAAACATAAGTTAGGAACTGTTGGTTTATATCTTGAGAGGTTTTAATGATGACAATAAATTGGGTATGTATTAAATATTATAATTAGGTCTTTTGCCTTAATTGCTATTGGACTGGGTCATGTGACCAATATTTGTTTGCTGGAATCATTCGAAGTCTTGATCCAACAATTCGTTACCAATCAAGTCGTGTATTTGAATTCAAAATTAATTGATTTCCTATTATATCTCTTGTGAAGATTATTCCAAAGATACTTTTATATAATAGGAGTCTATTAAGGAGTCTTATGGTAACTAAACAAATCATTCCTTCCTTATCTTTAGCTGTGTGTTCTGAATATATATACTCTTTAATATCAGCTGGGTCTTTGAATTATTTTTGGAATCAATTATTCAATCTTTTGAAAACACATTCTGTTGCTCCAACTATGATTGATTCATGCTAATCTATTTATCCGTTAGGAGCTAATTAGAGAGAAATATCGGTAATTGATTCTCTATTTTATTCATATAGCCGTTACCCTCCTTAGTATATATATATATATATATATATATATATATATATATATATATATATATATCTTCCTTTCGGCTATAACAGGTACACAAGGGATATACATAAGCAAGGGAAAAGCAGTAATCATCTTTAGTCTTATCGATTGATTGTATTCCTCCTTTGAGAGCTTTTACTGTCTAGAATTTTCCAGCAAGTTAGCATCTCTTTGTAAGTTCTTTATTAGCTGGAAAATAGCGATTGTAAACCAATATCCTTTGTCACAAGTTCTGTTCACCAGTATTTGTCGGAGTGGTCGATCCATTAGTGGATAGGGTCTGTTCAAAGAGCTTTTAAGGTTGCAAAGGTGCAAGGGTTGCAGAAGTGCAAAAAGAGGCAGAGGTGTCCATACAAGGAGGAAAGCTTTTGTTGAACAGGGAAGTTGTTCTTATTGTATTTAATTTGAGTTTTAAATATTAATAAAAAGAGTCTCCAATACCAATTGGTATTGGACGTGGATTAGGCTACTAGATAGAGGATAGGGGCTAAACCACGTAAAAATCCTTGTGTCTATGGTTTGATTATCTCGTGGTTTGATTTGATATTATTTCCTGAATAACTGAACTTAATATTGCAACGTAGATTTTCTGGCAGTGCGAAATACACTTATCTAGACACTCCTCATATCACTTTATTCTGTCTGTGTTATAAGAAAACTGAAATTTGTTTTAAAGCAGACACAATAAACTTTTTTCCAAACTGTCTGTTTTCGTCCAGTATCTGAAAATTAAAAAAATTGGTCATTGTTGATTACTTTTGGCATAGACACCTATTCACCCCCCCTCTAGGTGTGCTTATACACGGAATTACATTTAGAATCAGAGCGAGGCTCTACTAATATTGATCTTTGCAGGTCGTAGAAAAAGATCCTATGGCACACCTCAGTTTTCAAGAAGGTCAATCCACAAGCCGGCCACCTTTGTTGCTCGAAAGTGAAAACTTCAACTTTTGGAAGTTTAGAATGATGATCTATCTCAAACGAGACCCATGGGAATGGTGGGTTGTTCAAAATGGCCCTGTCATTCCAAGAAATGATGATGGAAACCCTAAGACTCTCATGGTAATGGATTCAAATGAATCATACATGGTATCCTACGACTCCAAAGCCATGAACACACTACTAAGTGGGATGATTCAAGCTGAAATTTACAAAGTTTCTGCATGCACCACTGCTAAAGAAATATGGGATACAATCATCATGAGCCATGAGGGAACTACTAAGGTAAAAGAAGTCAAATTAAATGCAAGATTATGAGCTTTTCAGGTTAGAGAAGAATGAATCCATCAAAGAAGCTCAAACTAGATTCCTCACTCTTATGAACTCTCTAAGTATGCTCGGCCGAAAAATTGATCAAAGGGAGATAAATAGAAAGATACTTAGAGTCATGCCCAAACGGTTCGCACCAAAAGTTACAACTCTTCAGGACTCAACTACAATCGGCACGATGGAAACTCTAACTCTATTTGGAGAACTTGAAAAATTCGAAAATCAACTAAAGAGGTAAGATGAAGAAGATGAAGGATCTAAAAGGAAGACCTTAGCTCTTCAAGTTGAAAGCTACATAGAATGTGATGATGAAGATTCCGATGAAGAAATAGCTATAATGTCCCGAAAATTGAGAGAGCTGATTAGAAAGAAGAATAAATCAAAATATCAAGGCAAGTCATTCAACAACAAGAAAGACGCACAGCAAAAGTCACAAGAAGATACCTATTTTGAATATGGAAGGCCCAGACATTTCAAGAGAGACTGTTTCTAATTAAAAAGGAAGAACAAAGCAAGCAATTCAAAAGGAAAGGCATTAATGACATGGAGCGATGATGAGTCCTATCATGAAGAGCAAGAAGATGAAACTGCTCAACTGTGTTTCACTGGATTATGCAATCAAGAATCATCCGAGGTAAACTCTGAACTTGGTGATATTACTATTTCTGATTATCTAGTTTTAAAGAATGAAAATATTCATATTAAAGAGAAAAATGCTTATTTAAAAAATTGGATAAATGATTTAATGAAAGAGTTAGAAACATTAATTGAAGAAAAATAAGAAATAGTTAAAGATTGCACATCAAGTGAAGTATCTAAGTTAAATGCTAAAATTGATTATCTTGATAACTATAATAAAATTCTATATAATCGTGCAAACAAATTAAATGAAGAATTTAATGATCTTAAAAAGGAAAATGATGTTTTAAAAGAAAGTTTGAAAATGAGAGATACTTGTATTGATGCTTTTAATGATGGAAAAATATTAAACATGCAAAATAATAATGAGGAAGAAATAATTTCATTGAAAAAGGATCTTGCAAAATTTGTTCAAGGGGAAGAGAATTTAAATATAACGTTAGGTGCTCAAAGGTCAAGTCTAGATAAACAAGGAATTGGGTACAATCTTGTTAAGAACATTACAAGCACTACTAATAAAATTATAGTAATAAATAATAAACCAAGGAACAAGCATCTTTATTGCTCACATTTTGTTACTTGCAAAAATTGTGGTTTAAAAGGACATTTTGATACAAACTGTAATAAAATTAAAATAAAACAAGTGTGGGTAAAGAAAAGAGATTTAATTGCTACTAACAATACCGGACCCAAACAGATTTGGGTACCAAAACGATGAGCTACTTCTCTGTTTTGTAGGTGTGTTTAAAAGCTAAAGTACCATCACATAAATGGGTGCTAGATAGTGGATGTTCTAAACACATGACAGGTGATAGTACTAAATTCATCTCACTGACTACTAAGAAGGGAGGAACTGTTACCTTTGGAGACAACACCACATGCCAAATCGTCGGTAAAGGTAAAATTGGAAATGGTAAGGTTTTCATTGATAATATTCATTGTGTTGAAGGATTAAAATATAATTTAATTAGTGTAAGTTTACTAATGGATAGTGGACATAAAGTAATTTTTGAAAAAGATAAATATGCTATTATTCATGCTTCTCACAATGTTCCTTTAATTGCTCAAAGGGAAGGTAATATTTATACAATTAATTTTGAAAATCAAAATGAAGATATTTGCCTAACTGTTATTCAAGATCAAACTATTATGTGGCATAGAAGGTTAGGACATGTGCATATGGAATTGATTAACAAATTAGCTACCAAGAACCTTGTCAAAGGATTGCCAAAGCTAAAATATGAAAAGACAGGAATTTGTAATGCATGTCAGTTAGGTAAGCAAGCAAGAAATTCATTTATCAGCAAAAATCAGGTATCAACTTCTTTACCTCTTCAATTATTGCACCTTGATTTGTTTGGACCCGAGAGATATGCTAGCTTAGGAAATAATCATTTTGCTTTTGTTATTGTTGATGATTTTTCAAGATTTACATGGGTTTTATTTTTGAAAACTAAAGATCAAGCTTTTGCAGAATTTGAAAGGCTCATAAGGAATGTTGAAACAAAACACAACATCAAACTAATTAGTATAAGGAGTGACCATGGTGGTGAATTTAGAAAGGACTTTATACCATATTGTAATGAGAAAGGTGTTACACATAAGTTCTCTGCACCAAGAACACCACAACAAAATGGAGTCATGGAACGTAAAAATCGTACTCTCCAAGAAACTGCAAGAACTTTGCTTCAAGAAAGTAAACTGCCTAAGAGATTTTGGGCAGAGGCTGTAAGTACTGCATATTACAATTTAAATAGAGTACTACTTAAACCCATTTTATTAAAGACACCATATGAGTTATTAAACAAAAGGATTGCTAACATTGGTTATTTTAAAGTATTTGGTGCTAAATGTTTTGTTTTAAATACTTATGGAAATCTTGGTAAATTCGATGCTAAATCAACTGAAGCAATCTTCCTTGGTTATTCATTGCATAGTAAAGCATATAGAGTTTATAATCTTGATAAGTCAAAAGTTGAAGAATCTGTGCATGTTATTTTTGATGAGCTTAACATTGATCTGTCAAAAGAAGAAAGCGAGATTTCTGCAGAAAAAGATGCCCAGATTCGTGGAACTGAAATTGCTGAATCTAGGCAGACTGAGCCGTCTGCATCAGAAGAAAGATCAAACGAATCAGGAAAACAAACAAAGGAAAACAGACAGCCTGAGTCGTCTGTTTTAGAAGAAAACATAGACTTGCAAACATCTGAATCCAGACAGATCGAACCGTCTATTTTAGAAGAAAACTCAGATGATTAGACCGAGACAACAACTCACAATCAAGAACAGGAAGCAGAGGAACAAATGTCAAATATCAGACTTCCCAGACCAACCAGAACTGTGAAAAACCATCCTCCAAACCTGATCATAGGTGATCCCAACACTTGGATGAACACTAGAAGAAAAACAAGGAATTATTCTACATTTTCAGCCTTCCTTTCACAAATAGAACCAAAGAGTGCCAAAGAAGCAATCGAAGATGAATATTGGTTTATTGCCATGCAGGAAGAATTAAACCAATTCGAAAGGTGTCAGGTATGGGAACTTGTTAAACCTCCTAAGGATGCTTCTATAATTGGCACAAAATGGATTTTCAAAAATAAACGAGATGAAAATGGCATAATCACTAGAAATAAATCTAGATTAGTAGCTCAAGGCTATAACCAACAGGAAGGAATAGACTTTGAAGAAACGTTTGCCCCTGTTGCAAGGTTAGAAGCCATAAGAATCTTATTAGCCTATGCATGCTATAGACAGTTTAAATTATATCAAATGGATGTGAAAAGTGCCTTTTTAAATGGTTATTTAAATGAAGAAGTATATGTTAAACAACCACCCGAATTTGAACATGAAAAATATCCACACTATGTGTTTAAACTGAAAAAGGCTTTGTATGGATTAAAACAAGCTCCAAGAGCTTGGTATGAGAGATTAACTAAGTTTTTACTAGATAATGGTTTTCATTACGATAAAATTGACTCTACTCTTTTTATTAAAACCAAAAACAAGGACTTACTAATTGTTCAAATTTATGTGGATGATATAATTTTTGGAGCTACTACTAACTCTTTGTGTGAGTGGTTTTCCCAATGTATGCATAATGAGTTTGATATGAGCCTTATGGGTGAGTTAAACTATTTTTTGGGGCTTCAAATCAAACAATCCAATGAAGGGATTCACATTCATCAATCCAAGTATGTGAAAGAGCTATTGAATAGATTTGGTTTTGAAAATACCAAACCAAAGTCAACCCCAATGAGCACAACTGTCAAGTTAACAACCGATACTACAGGTAAAGATGTTGAGGTAACTATGTATCAAGGTATGATCGGTAGTTTACTTTATTTAACTGCATCAAGGCCAGATATAATGTATAGTGTATGCTTATGTGCTAGATTTCAAGCTCAACCAAATGAGTCTCATCTTCAAGCGGTAAAAAGATTATTTAAATATTTATCCGGGACAATTAATCTTGGCTTATTCTACCCTATATCTCCAAGCTTTGAACTCATTGGATACTCAGATGCAGATTATGCAGGGTGCCAAGTTGATAGAAAAAGCACAAGTGGAGCCTGTGAATTTTTAGAGCAAAGCCTTGTAGCTTGGCAAAGCAAGAAACAAACATCAGTGGCCCTGTCAACTACGGAAGGTGAATATTTGGCGGTAGGTAGTTGTTGTTCACAACTTTTGTGGATGATACAAACTCTTCATGATTTTAATGTGATATGTGAAAATGTGCCTATTATGTGTGACAATACTAGTGCAATTGATATTTCAAAAAATTCGGTGCTTCACTCTCGTACTAAGCATATTGAAGTAAGACATCATTTTCTAAGAGATAATGTTGCTAAAGGATTAATAAAATTGGTATTTGTCCCTACTGAACATCAATTGGATGACATTTTTACAAAACCGTTAAGTGAAGAACGTTTTTGTACCTTGAGAAGAGAACTTGGCATGTCTATATGTTCCTAAATGGTCCTTGTTTGCCTATAGTACTAATAAATAATATATAATTAAAAAAAATTATTATCTAATGTGCTACTTGCATTTAACTATTTATTTTGGTTATTTGTTTGTCTCAAGGGCATTCTAGGACTTTGATCTAATTTATTTTCACGGGAACACAACACTACGGGGTTTTGGACTTTCCTTTTCTTTTACCCGATCATTTCTTAAAACCGCTCGTCTTCCCTTCTTAGCACTCTCTGCTCTGCTTCCTCTCTCGACAATTAGGGCTTAGTCATCAAGTTGCTTTCCTTTTTGGCCTCAATGGCGAAAACGAGAGGAGGGCATACGGTCAACACCGGCCAGAAATCGACTCGAAAGGAAAAGGAAACACCCAAGGAACCGAGGACAACCCGTCGCTCAAACCGACTCGCAGATCTGGGGATTTCATCCCAGAAGATGAAACGCCAAGGAGAATCATCGAAGGGTAAAACCCCTGAACATGTGAGTATCCCTGATTCACCCCCTCCAGTTCCTAACCCCCATGGTACTACCCTTACATTTCGTTCCCGCAAATTTTCAAAACGATTCCAAAATCTTATGATGAACAAGACCATTGTTTATGGTAAATTTGTTGACCCTGTCTTGTTTCATCAAATTGGGGTGTCTTCGCTATTTGAAGCTATTGTGCTTGTTGATATGTTACATCCTTCTCCCATAGCATATCCCACCTTAATTAAATAGTTCTTTGGTAATATGTCAGTCAAATCTGATACAATAGTCACTTATGTGCAGAATCACACTCTGTCTTTTGGGTCTGAGTTATTGAGTACTATTCTGAATATACCTTGTACTGGTATTTGCCCATTCACTCTGAAAGGACCTTTTGAATCTGATAATTTCAGTCTACTTGATCAGTTAAATTGGGTTAAAAATTCTTCTGAGTCTGAATTTGTAGAGTTACCTGCTGTGGTAGAAACCTCTCCCATAAATAGTGTCATTCATAAAATTATTCGTGCCAATTTAGTTCCTCGAACTGGTGGCAGATCCGATATGACCTTTCAAGACCTCATTCTATCAGCACTAATCTTATCAGGGGCGACATTTAATTTTGCTCTGTTTGTGATCAAAAATATGGAAAGTTGTCTTAAAAACAAAACAAAATGCTTTCCATATGGTGGTTTTATTACCAAAATCTTTGAGTATTTTAACATCTCCTTGGAAAATGACGAAGCAGTCAAAATCACTGATACTATAGATAAAGCCACTCTTCATAAGTCCTTATTAAAGGTGAATGCTGATGGTCTGTTGGTATGGGACTTGGCTCACTCTTCAACTCTAGTCATTACTTCTAATCATCCTTTCCACATTCCTTCCCTTCCAGTTCTGCCACTCCTCCTGACCCCAAGCATTCAGAACTCCTTAAATTTCTTTATGCTATGGACAACAAACTTGATTCTGTTGTTACCACCGTTCACTCCCTCTCTACCAAGATTGACTCATTGGAGACCAAGCTTCAGAACATCGACACAAAGCTGGCAGAAGTCTTATTTAAGACTGTTCCTGTTAACGAAAATTGATTTTTTTGATAATGACAACGGGGGAGAGTAGTTTTGGTGTTGTTTAGTAGTTTTGGTGCTGTTTGGGACCTTTGAATCGTTATGAACTGGGTTAACATTTATTTTGATCTGTGATATATAATTTGTTGGGATCTTTTATGTATGAAAGTATTTGGATGATATTATTATGGGTTATCTGTTATTGTGATGGTTGGATTTTATTTTGATATAATCTCTCATAACAGGTATATAGTCAATAGGCATGAATTAAGGGGGAGTCATAAATTTAGGGGGAGCACATAAATTAAATATTGTCATCATCAAAAAGGGGGAGAATGTTGGTTTATATCTTGAGAGGTTTTAATGATGACAATAAATTGGGCTTGTATTAAATATTATAATTAGGTCTTTTGCCTTAATTGCTATTGCACTGGGTCATGTGACCAATATTTGTTTGCTGGAATCATTCGAAGTCTTGATCCAACAATTCGTTACCAATCAAGTCGTGTATTTGAATTCAAAATTAATTGATTTCCTATTATATCTCTTGTGAAGATTATTTCATAGATACTTTTATATAATAGGAGTCTATTAAGGAGTCTTATGGTAACTAAACAAATCATTCCTTCCTTATCTTTAGCTGTGTGTTCTGAATATATATACTCCTTAATATCAGTTGGGTCTTTGAATTATTTTTGGAATCAATTATTCAATCTTTTCAAAACACATTCTGTTGCTCCAACTATGATTGATTCATGCTAATCTATTTATCCGTTAGGAGCTAATTAGAGAGAAATATCGGTAATTGATTCTCTATTTTATTCATATAGCCGTTACCCTCCTTAGTATATATATATCTTCCTTTCGGCTATAACAGGTACACAAGGGATATACATAAGCAAGGGAAAAGCAGTAATAATCTTTAGTCTTATCGATTGATTGTATTCCTCCTTTAAGAGCTTTTACTATCTAGAATTTTCCAGCAAGTTAGCATCTCTTTGTAACTTCTTTATTAGCTGGAAAATAGCGATTGTAAACCAATATCCTTTGCCACAAGTTCTGTTCATCAGTATTTGTCGGAGTGGTCGATCCATTAGTGGATAGGGTCTGTTCAAAGAGCTTTTAAGGTTGCAAAGGTGCAAGGGTTACAGAAGTACAAAAAGGGGCAGAGGTGTCCATACAAGGAGGAAAGCTTTTGTTGAACAAGGAAGTTGTTCTTATTGTATTTAATTTGAGTTTTAAATATTAATAAAAAGAGTCTACAATACCAATTGGTATTGGACGTGGATTAGGCTACTAGATAGAGGATAGGGGCTGAACCACGTAAAAATCCTTGTGTCTATAGTTTGATTATCTCGTGGTTTGATTTGATATTATTTCTTGAATAACTGAACTTAATATTGCAACGTATATTTTCTGGCAGTGCGAAATACACTTATCCAGGCACTCCTCATATCACTTTATTCTGTCTGTGTTATAAGAAAAGTGAAATTTGTTTTAAAGCAGACACAATAAACTTTTTTCCAAACTGTCTGTTTTCGTCCAGTATCTGAAAATTAAAAAAATTGGTCATTGCTGATTACTTTTGGCTTAGACACCTATTCACCTCCCCTCTAGGTGTGCTTATACACGGAATTACAGGAACCCTAATATCTAAATTAAGAAAAGCCTAACCCTAAATTTATAAACCCTAACCCTAAATTTAAAACCCTAACCCTAATTAGTTAGAACTAACCCTAGTTAGGTTATCTTAAACCCTAACCATAGTTATTAAACTTCAATTAGGTGTTAATAACATCATTAAGTAACCCTAATCATAAAAACTAAAACCCTAATCAAGATTAAGGAGGATTAGGGCATAATTAAGCTACTAAAATTGGTAAACTAGCTAACAAGTAGGTTGCAAGTCACCAAAGAAAGTTCCAAGGTAGCACATGACCAGGTATCAACTCCTAAGCAGCACAAGTTAACAAGATTAGATATTAAGGGAGGCAAGTAGGAGGAAAATATGACCAAAAACCCTAATTATCCAATTCTATAAATAGTAACCCCCATGAAATTCTAAAGCCTATACACTCATATATCATACCTATACAAGCCTTGTTGATAACAAGATCAGAATCAGAAGCTAGAAATCCAAAATCATTCAAGAAAGGTATAAACCCTAATTTTAACCTAGATCTTTGATGTTAGGTTAGATCTATTGTGTTGTTGTTAAATTATGTGTAATAACATGTTAGCAAGTATTCTAAGTTGGTAGATCATATTTTCATAACATCTAGATGCATCAAAATGATTTTTTAAGCAATCCAAAAAATCTGGAAAAATAGGTCTGACAGTCAAATGTCAGAGCCTATAGATCCTTGATTGTTAATATCTAAGTATGTTAATTATATGCTAGTTGTAGTATTACATGTAGTTAGTAATCTAGAAGAGAAATCAAGTCTATTAGATTCATATATTGGAAGATATAAGTGGTCAAAGGTCATTGACCGACCACGAAGTTCTGATTTCTGGGTTACCCAGAAATCTCAAGAACAGTATGAACATGGTACTTTGACTGGCCTTTAAATTGCTTTATGTTTGTTGTTAGGATGTCTAAGTGTTATATAAAGATACCTTGGCATACATACTACATATCTATGACACTCAAACTCTTAATTAATTCATCGGTTAACTAGAATCAATGGTCAAATATCAATGACCGAGCATGATTGCGTTTTCTGGAAAACCCAAAAAACTGATGAACACCAAGAATAGCCTCTGGCTGTACTTTGATAACCCTAAATCTGCGCCCTAGAGTCTTACTTGGTCCAAACCAGTGTATCACATTTGTACCTTAGTACATAGACTACAAACTACATCAATCAAAACACATATCTATTACACGAATTGAAAATTATTAGAGTCACAAAAGCGTTGACCGACCATGGCCACTGTTCTGGGTTACCTAGAAACCCAAGAACAGTTCTGACAGTGACTTTGAGCCTCTATAACTTCTTGTTATATGAAGGTTAGAGCCTGAATTTTGTATGTTATTGTAGACCTACATGAGTACTACAAAACCTATACACTTGCAAACCCAGAATCATCAACAGTAGATAGTTAGATCAAGGTCAAAGTGACCTCTAAACCTTAACAAGGTTGTTCCCCAGAAATGAAGAACACATTTAGCACCACTTTCTGTTACTAAAGACCTTTAGCGACAAACAGAAAAAAAAATTAATTAAATAAATTAGAAATAATTATAAATAATTATAAAAAAAGTTTTAAAAATTATAAGTTATAATAATTAAATTTTAATATTTTGGTGTAAATTCAATAAATATTTTATTTATTTAAAATATTATTAATAATTAAGTTATTAATAATTAATTAGATAAATCATTTATAAATAATAAATAATTATTTAAAAATGATATTAATCATTTAAAAATCATATTAAGTGGTTATAAATTATTTAAAAATACTAAAAAGGTTTTTAATAATATTCTGAGTAAATATTAATTATGTAAAAATAGTAATAAATGATTTAAAAATCATTTAATGGATAAATAAATATCTAAAAATCATTATAAGCTTCCAGAAATTATTATAAAAGATATATAAATTATCTAAAATTATAATAAAGCTTATAATTAAAATTTAACCATGATATTAGCTAATTAAATATCCGATAAGGTTTTAGGACACTGAAATCATATCAAACTTAGACCGAACGTGAATAGTTTATGTAGTTGAGTATTGTTATCAATACTAATGTGTTAAATATATATGCTTGAACATATTAGGTATTTTTAAATGAATCGAGCAGCATTAATTGCGAGTTATCGTTTACACTCCTAAATTAACCTCACTTTCACTTTATAAATTCAAACAATTAGCACAGTAGTAAGCAATGATCGATCCCATAGAGAGTGATTTATTTTATATTTATCCTATGATTTCTAATGAAAAGGGAATTTTGAATTAATTAATTAAATTAACAAGAATAAACTAATAAGAATAAACAATGAATAAAAAGCTTCAGTTCTTCAGTTCAGTATCACCTTTTTACAACAATAGATTAATAAAGTGTAACATTATTTACCCTTCAATGAAACTAATAGCCCTAGGTAACAACAAGCTTTTGTGACAACCCGAGAATTTAGATAATTATTAAAATCCTAAAATGATGGATTAAAGGCTATTAGATGAACCTAGACAGAAAATAAGTGTATGGAATTGACGTTTCTGTGAAGGAATTTTTAGGATTTTAAAATTTGTAAGAAGAACCTATATGGTTTCTTAATTAAATGAGAGTAAAGAAATATGGGTTACAAAATTTCAAAACCCTAGAAATGAATTAATATGTACTTGAAGGAATATCGAGAATAAGGTATTACGATACCTGTAAATTTGGTGTGAACCGAATAGTCTAAGAAATGTTATATAAGTACATATAAAAATTTTATTAAGGAGATAAGATTTCACATGAAGAGATGTTATAAGGTTAAACGAAGATGAGTATATGTATAGAAATATATATACTTAGCAATGTGCTATATATATTTTAGCAAGAGGAATGATGAATTAAGTTAATGATATAAGGATCAAGATAAAACTATGTTAGTAATTAACATAGCTTGAACGTTGGCCTTGAATGACAAATAAGAAGATAAATAAGTTTAAAGTCGTTAGTTAATACGATTAGCAATAAGAAGGGAGTAATTTAAAACTCAAAATTTGAGTTAGAGATAGAATTTTGAAGCACGGACTGCTCGGTTGCGTCCGGGACGTCAAGTTTAGTCAGAATGGACAGTAAACACAAAATGTGTAAAGGTTGACTTTTGGTCAAAGTCAACAGTTGACTTTTTATGGAGAAAAGCTAAAATTAGTGTGAGAAGTGAAAGATGTTATATGGATAATGATATAATATTTAATATTATACCAAAGGATGAGAAGTAAAAATATGAGAGGAGATTCAATATGTAAATATGTATATTGGTATCAAGCAGTTAGTAAATTAAATTCATATTTGAATAAATGATTGAATATATTAAATTATATATTTAGTATATAAATAAATTGTTTGAAAACAATTTATGGAGATGAGGAGGAAATTAAATTTAATTATACAATATGAATTGTATAACTTGAATAAGTTATGTAATTAAGTATGAGAATTAAATAACCTAAATGGTTATTGTTATTTAGTGGTTCTAGTATTTAAATATATATTAGTGGCCTAATCTAAGAGATTTGTGGAGCATGTTATAATTTATTTAATGATTATGTGAGTAAGTAAATACGAATATTATGTGGTGACAAATAAAAGAAACCAGTATGATCCTAATTGTATATTAGGAATGAAGAATTAAATAACTTAAGGGTTATGGGATGAGAGAATTATGATATATAAAATATCATAAGAGATTTATTTTATACATCTCGATTAATTAATTTTATAACCTAATTATAGCAAGTCTAATTGGGTTAAGAAATTAAGTGTATGTGAGTAAGGATGTAAATTATAGTTTTGTAAATGAGAACCCTAATTAAATAATTAGAGAATGAAATAATTAGGAAATGAGAATATTAAAAGTATTGGACTATGTGAATTTCATGGCCCAAATATTTTTATTATAAAAGTCTTAAGGGGTAGACCCAAGTGTTGGCTCAAATAATTAATTTAAGAAGCCCAAAACTTGATCCAAGTATGGAAGGACAAAATGGTCATTTGGTAAGTAAAATAAAAGGTATAAAAATCTAAGCAATTTGGCCTAAAAGAAGGCCACTTGGCCGGATATGGTGGAGAGGAAAAGAAGGGAGTGCATGTCATCATGCTAAGCCACAAATTTGCAAAAAATCTTCCACCAACATAGTCATGTGTCACCATTGTATTTTGCCAACATTCTTAACCAAGTGTGTAAGTAAAGAGATAAGGATAGGGGAGATGTGTATCATCATTTCATGCTCCACATTTTCTAAAGATATGTACAAGATTGGCTAGGTGTCATTTATTTTAAGGAACCACTTTGCCTAATAATCTTTCACATATTTATGTGATGATTAAGTGTGAAGAGAGAGAGAGAATGTGGTGGACGAAAAAGAGGCCACATATGGCCGGATGTTTTTGTGAGAGGAAAAAAGAGAATGGGTATAGATATTAGTTAAATAATTATATCTAATAACAAGCTATCTTGTTTCTTTTTTTTTCATCCCTTCCAATTAGCTAACATAAGAACCAACTAGAGAGAGAGAGGGAGAAGAGGTTCGGCAGCCCCTAGAGGGAAAAGTGAGAGTTTGTGATAACTCATCAAAGCTCCATAATCAAACAATGAAGAAGAAGAAGGAGAGCATGGTAATCAAAGGTATAATACCTTTTTGTTCATGTAATTTTTGATTATTGTAAATCAAACCTTGAATCTATGTTTCTAAACTCAAAAATCATGTATATACATGTTAATGAGTGTTTCATGTTTAGATATACACATATTGGGTGTTATTTTAGTTGAAAATCAAAAGTAAAGAAAAAGTGATTTTCTAGTTTATGAGCCTAAAAATTTCTAAGTAATTTAGATTTCCACCGTTTTTGATCTACACCTTCTTTTTGCGATCCGTCAAAGGGATGTGCTAGATATGTAAGTTATCTACTAAACCCAAGTGGTAGCACTCAAAAATGTTGAGTACACAAGTTTTAGTGACTATTTTACCAAAAACAGTTTTGTGTTTTTAAGAAAAAAATATACTGTTTTGGACAGTCAAGTGTAGGGACAATTTTGTCATTTTTCTAGCATTCCAAAAATTCTGAAAAAATTTGGGAGAGTACTATGATAAGTTATCTAACATCTCCAAGTGGAATCACTGAAAAAGGAGTTGTAGATTTCCGTACGGAAAATGTTTAATAAAACACGAAAAACTGTAAAAGGCAATTTAGCTTCTGCCCAAAAATTTAAAAGGGCATTTTCGGCAACTTAATTTGTGAGAAAAATTCTGGCCTTTTGGGAAATGAAAATATATGGTATTAAGTACCTCCTGTCCAAAAATGAGCTAATTCCGACTTAAAATGACCATGTTATGACCATTTCAATTTCTGTGATTTTCTGACGAAAATGGCTATAACCGGAGTTCTATAACTCCGATGGCCACGAAATTTAAACTGGAGTGTCACGTTAAGACGTATAAGATTGTGTCAAGAGATGGGAATTTCTGGAGTTAATCACGACGTAGCTAATTTCTTAAGAAATTAACTGAAAATGATTTTTGAAAAATACCAAAAGAAGTTGGAAAATTTTGGAAAAATACTTTTTGTGTATGAAATATGTGTATATATGTTTGGGCAAAAGATAGAAAAATAATAAGTTGATTTGATATTTTCGTGAACGGATATGGAATCCAGCTTGCTGAATTGGAAAATCTGATGAATCCAGCTTGTTGGATTGAAAAGAAGTTTACTGAATTAAAAATATGTTGAATCCAGCTTGCTGGATTGCAATCTAGTTGTTGAATTTATAATCCAGTTTGCTGGATTGGAAATTTGTTGAATCCAGGTTGCTGGATTCTGTATCCAGTCTGCTGGATTGGCAATTTGGTTGTTAAATTTAGAATTCAGGCTGTTGGATTAGTATTTGACTTATTAGAGTATAAAAAAGAACTTATAATGTATAAGATTAAGTGTTTAATCATAATGAATATGATACAGTGATTGAAGAATCATCCAAGAATGATAATAATACCGATGTGTTAGGATGTTATCTAATATTTGATTAAGTGTTAGATAATCTATTGACAAAGTAATTGTATTATGATACAAAGTAGAATATGCTGATTGAAAGACCAATCTTATTATTACTGATAGGTCTTACCAAAAGAAGTTAACTTAAACTGCGTAGCAGTAGTCATCGAATCAGACAAATTTTTCCTTAACTCAAACTTGAGTTGTATGTTCAAAGCATGTTAATGAATAATTGTTGTTGATTATTCACGTCTATATTGATTATTGATTCGCACGTTGTGCATATTGTAAACGTTCATCAGGTATGAAAGGCTGATCACCTTCATTACCATTTGGTTAAGTTAATCTGTTCATGTTTATGCATGACCATTCATTTTTATTGACTTGGTCGTTCAGCTAAAAAAATTTGTTCATACTCTTTCACAATGTTTATATTGTTGAAAGTTAGCTAGCTTATTGTTCAATTCTTTCAATCTTGATATATCTTTATTGAATTTAAACTTGCTGAGAAAATTTGATGCTCATCCTTGCTATATCATGATAAAAATTTTAGATTTAGATGAAAGCTTGAGTAAAGACAGAAGCAAAGACAAAGTGTAAGATTAAATTATGGTGCAGTTAGATCTATTAAATTTTTTGACGAAAATATCATTGTAAACCTTTAAGATATTGAAGGTATGTATTAAGCTAAGGTTGTAGACCTTGGGAATGAGGTGTAAAAGTTTAATGTATAAACAATTTATGTTTATATCTTTCGCAATAGTTATAGAAATAGTATACCAGATCCTTGGTGATTAGGACCGGGATTTGGGGATGCTACAATTGGTATCAGAGCTATAGGTTATAAACCTTAGGTAGGTGTACCTTAGGATATAACCGTGGAGAGGATGATAAGCAATAAACTCAGATCGAGTTTAAGGGATAAAATATGAATTTAAGAAATTCATCATTAAAGTATAGAGAACGATAAATAAGATTCAAAGAAGAATCTTGAAGTGCTATAAGGATAAGAATCCGGAGTTACCTGACTCCAGTAATAGAGATGAAAAGTGATAATAAATAGACTATGTCTATAAGATGAGAAGTGTTAATAAAATCATAATATTATATGATTAAAAAGAAGAATAAGGAGATCGTAAAATAAAGCGATCGTAGGTATAATGAGAAATGATTACCAAATAGATCACGACGTGATCAGATTAAATTATTGAATAACATATGATATGTTAAGTGATTGGGATGATATAGCTTGATGCTATAAAGAGAATGTACTATGAAATGGTACAATGAAAACTCAGAAAAGAGTGGTAAATGTTAAGATACGGATTAAAGAAAATTCGTATTAAGAAAAGAGAAAGTTAGAATTGTGTAGAATTTCAATTAAGGACTCATGTCAGCAGCTGAGTTGTATGATTCCTTGTATGGGCGGAGAATTTGTACTTGGTTTTAGAATCACTTAGCTTCCTGGTCGATATAATGGTTAGGTTGACCAATTCTTTGTATGGGCGGAGAATTGTTCACTTAGCTTCCTATATTGATTAGTGGCCGAGTTCGGTTCGACAATCACTTAGTTTCTTACATTGATAATCATTGGAACCTAATGTCGCGCTATTTGCTATATGCATGTGGATAAGGTGATTCTTTTCTCATGTGTATAACAAATAGGTAGAGAATATAAGGTTAAGTACGAGTTCTTAAAACTCATACTTATGGTACGTTCGTGACTCATAATTATATGAAATGTTTATGAACCCCTCAGCGAATGGACGCCAAAGGTCTAACTAGGATAAGTTCTTAAACTCATATGATTGTGGAAAGTTCCTGAACTCATAATGTGTGGTAAGTTTGACGAACTGGTATAGTTATGTTGAGATTGGAGCATTGAAGATGATAGAACAGATAGATTTATTAAGCAATGGATCATTAGAGAAATTGAAGTTGATGATGGAAGCATAGGTATTCCAAATCTTCTAACTATGCTAGACTTCGAAGTTTTTGACATCAAGCTAAATTCGCACTGATGTGCCTTTCGAAATAAAATGAATTTTTGTTATCCTCAACATAGGGTTACAACTGTGTAGAAGTGGGCTTCGTACTACTAACACATTGTTACCTGTTGTGGCGTGATTGTAAGACCCCAACTTTTATAAATAAAGATGAATTTTCTATAAATATCATTTTTGAATATTATGAAGTTAATTTGATAAAATGTTATAGTTGTGGGTAATATTTATAAATTTTGCAAAGTAAGCAAGTTGTTATAAAATATTCTTTTGGTCGGAGAATATTCTTTTTATCGGGGAATATTCGTACGACGGCACAATCATTGGTGGACCCCACAACAGAATTATTGTCGGATTGAGAAAACGATAGAATTATCTTTCTATAAAAATAACAGCTGAGGTGTTACCGTTAAAATCGTTAAAACTGTTGAACTACTCGGTAGTAAAAGTACAGTAATACGCGTGGTTGCATAGTAGCACACGGTATTGATTATTGATGCTTACGTGAGAAGTCACTCAGCTATACTCAATTATTGCTACAGTAATTGCTGCATCATATCTCTTAAATTATTGTCATAGTATCATCTGTATAATATGTTATATTATTAAATCAATAATTGAGACGCTGTGGTAAGTTTGGTTATTTTATGGGGGGCCATATGTCATCATCTAAGAGTCTCTTCGTCAATAGTATTTACCTTGGTCAATAGTAATTACCTTCGTCAATAGTATTTACCTTGGTCAATAGTATTTACCTTGGTCAATAGTAATTACCTTCGTCAATAGTATTTACCTTGGTCAATAGTAATTACTTTCGTCAATAGTAGTTGTCTCTTCAATATTACCAAGAGTCATTTGACCCTTCGTTAAGACCAAGAGTCATTTGACCCTTCGTTAAGACCAAGAGCCACCCTCAGTTTTTCTATAAATAGAGGCCTAGGGCTTCATTATTTTTCACGAATTCATTCAAGCTATAGAGAGAGAAAGTATAGAGAGAATAAGAGAGAGAGAGAATAAAAGTATTCTGCTACATCACTTTTCCAATATCCAGTTCTTTTAAGGTAGGGAATATTATTTCTTTTATAGTCATGAAGAGAACTTCTGTTATTCCATTCGTTATTATTCTGTTGGAATAACCAGTATACGCGGTCTACCCTATACTTGGTGACATTCTTCTATTATTCTGTTGGAACATCCTGTCTGTGTGTTTTACACCGGACCTGGTTCCGTTTTTATTATTATTCTGTTGGAACATCCTGTCTGTGTGTTTTACACCGGACCTGGTTCCGTCTTGTTATTATTCTGTTGGAACATCCTGTCTGTGTGTTTTACACCGGACCTGGTTCCATTATTTATTATCCTGTTGGAATATCCTGTCTGTGCGTTTACGCCGGACCTGGTTCCATTATTTATTATTCTGTTGGAATAACCTGTCTGTGCGGTCTATCGCATGCATGATGATTTCTTTTGTTATTCCATTCTTTATTATACTCAGTTGGTTAAGTTTTGACTTCTATACTCCATGAAATTTGTGGAATATCCTTGATAATTGCATTTCATCCAGTATCGTTTCATGAAAATATTCTTCTAAGCATTCTTGAAGTTTACTCCGCAAAGCAGTATCATGTTGACAATTTGGACGTTATTAATTCTTGGATAAATTAATTCTTGAACTTGTTTTATTGAATTCTTATATCATTGTCATCATCCTCATGTTTATATTCTGTTGAAAGTCATCTATGGCATGTAGTGCATAGATGGACTTGGTATGATTATGACCAGGGATTATTCGGTGTAATCATGACCGTAATGTTACAAATGATGTGGTTAAAGTCTCATTGGTCGTAGTGCAGTGATGGACAGTTGTTGGCATGATCATGACCATTAATGAATATACGAATATCCTTGGCCGTAGTGCAGGGGTGATTCGATGATGTGGATTATTTTATTAAGCTGAGTCCCAGCGATCACAGTGTTGAAAAACCTTTTAAATCATAAAAGATAGTAGAGTTTATTTTCTACTTGACTCTTTTAATGGATTGCTTGTTCCGCTGCAGTTAAACTTGATGTCTATTATATTTTATCAGTTTAACATTGTTGAAGGCTAATGATAATTTATTCTGCATTATCTTAGTCATAATATTTCTTACTGGGCTAGTTGAGCTCACCCTTTCTTTCACTGTTCTCTTCAGGAAATGAGAACGTAGCTGGGGCAAGTCGGGAAACGGAGTGATGGTCCGAATGATAGTATTAGTTAGTAGTTCTCACTATTCTATGTAATGGTGTGTTAATAAATGTAATGAGGACTCCTTTTGAGTATGAATACTCTCTAGAAGATAATATTTGTATTCAAACTCACAGTTTATGTTTTGTCGTATTGTACACGACAGTTGTATTAATCAGTTGTATTTGTATTCTGTACTATGTATCTGACGACCCAAGATGGGTGATGTATACCTAATTTTGGGGGCGTCACAGTGATGACACCAAAGATGATTTCAAAGATTTTTGAACGGTTTAAAGATGAGTCTATGCTAATTGATTCGGCTAGACAAAAATGATTTGAGATGTCAAAATTTATTTTATATATCATCAATGTATAAAAAATGATGGAGTTATCAATGCATAATTACCTAGTGTGTTATGTGATCTAAAGATCGTCAGCCCACTATGGTATGATGTAGTATGACAAAGTCACACAATGACAGAATCCTCAAACGGACTGTAAATACAGTGCGGTATCATGACGTCATAAAATGATTTTAAGAATTTTAAAGATAAATTATTGCCAACTGAATTTGGCTAGCAATGTTTCGATTGAAATTCGAATTATTTAATATGCGTCTAAGCTATTTGATTCAGCTAGACAAATATTTATGAAATTCAAAGTATTCTTTGAAAGCTTATGCCGAACCAAATTGTTTTGGTGCGAAATCTTATGATAAGTCTGAGGTGAACAACCTTGAAAATGGGGATATATTAATTGGATAAAATATTCCAATCTAAGAACGCATATAGTCGTTCCGATTACTAAGGTACAACAGACTGATCCTCTAAAGTACCCGCATCGGTAGTTTACCTTCTTTGTGATTGTAAACATACCAAATATAAAATATTTCAGAGGTTGAGTACCTTTTTTTCGTAATTGAAAGAGGTAGCCGGTAGAAATACCCCTAAACCTCAAAGTTCATGGTTTTTATGATCCCTCGGACAGATATGAAATTTTTTAAACTCTTTAGAGTAATGTTGTGGTAGTATGTGATGATGGATATGAAATATTGTGAACTCGTTGCGTACGAGTAGAATCTGAGATGATTGAGTAAAGGTTATTATGACAACCTAGTTTTGCTGAATGTTTAGAAGATGTAAACTCCTAGTGAGTAGTTATGGTGAAATGTGATAATAGATGAGAAATCCTCAAAGGAGGAAATTGTAAAGGTTAAGTTAAAAACCTAGTCTTGATCAAGAGAATAAGCAGAGATTAGTATGCTTTAATTTCGGGGATGAAATTCTTAGAAGAAGGGGTGAATGTGACAACCCGAGAATTTAGATAATTATTAAAATCCTAAAATGATGGATTAAAGGTTATAAGATGAACTTAGACAGAAAATAAGTGTATGGAATTGACGTTTCTGTGAAGAAATTTTTAGGATTTTAAAATTTTTAAGAAGAACCTATATGGTTTCTTAATTGAATGAGAGTAAAGAAATATGGGTTACAAAATTTTAAAACCCTAGAAATGAATTAATATGTACTTAAAGGAATATCAAGAATAAGGTATTAAGATACCTGTAAATTCGGTGTGAACTGAATAGTCTAAGAAATGTTATATAAGTACATATGGAAATTTTATTAAGGAGATAAGATTTCACATGAAGAGATGTTATAAGGTTAAACGAAGATGAGTATATGTATAGAAATATATATATACTTAGCAAGGTGCTATATATATTTTAGCAAGAGGAATGATGAATTAAGTTAATGATATAAGGATCAAGATGAAACTATGTTAGTAATTAACATAGCTTGAACGTTGGCCTTGAAAGACAAATAAGAAGATAAATAAGTTTAAAGTCGTTAGTTAATATGATTAGCAATAAGAAGGGAGTAATTTAAAACTCAAAATTTGAGTTAGAGATAGAATTTTGAAGCACGGACTACTCGGTTGCGTCCGGGACGTCAAGTTTAGTCAGAATGGATAGTAAACACAAAATGTGTAAAGGTTGACTTTTGGTCAAAGTCAACAGTTGACTTTTTATGAAGAAAAGTAAAAATTAGTGTGAGAAGTGAAAGATGTTATATGGATAATGATATAATATTTAATATTATACCAAATGATGAGAAGTAAAAATATGAGAGGAGATTCAATATGCAAATATGTATATTGGTATCAAGCAGTTAGTAAATTAAATTCATATTTGAATAAATGATTGAATATATTAAATTATATATTTAGTATATAAATAAATTGTTTGAAAATAATTTATGGAGAGGAGGAGGAAATTAAATTTAATTATACAATATGAATTGTATAACTTGAATAAGTTATGTAATTAAGTCTAAGAATTAAATAACCTAAATGGTTATTGTTATTTAGTGGTTCTAGTATTTAAATATATATTAGTGACCTAATCTAAGAGATTTGTGGAGCATGTCATAATCTATTTAATGATTATGGGAGTAAGTGAATACAAATATTATGTAATGACAAATAAAAGAAATTAGTATGATCCTAATTGTATATTCGGAATAAAGAATTAAATAACTTAAGGGTTATGGGATGAGAGAATTATGGTATATAAAATATATACTAATTTTAAGAGATTTGTTTTATACATCTCGGTTAATTAATTTTATAACCTAATTTTAGCAAGTCTAATTGGGTTAAGAAATTAAGTGTATGTGAGTAAGGATGTAAATTATAGTTTTGTAAATGAAAACCCTAATTAAATAATTAGGGAATGAAATAATTAGGGAATGAGAATATTAAAAGAATTGGACTATGTGAATTTCATGGCCCAAATATTTTTATTATAAAAAACTTAAGGGGTAGACCCAAGTGTTGGCTCAAATAATTAGATTAAGAAGCCCAAAACTTGATCCAAGTATGGAAGGACAAAATGGTCATTTGGTAAGTAAAATAAAAGGTATAAAAATCTAAGCAATTTGGCCTAAAAGAAGGCCACTTGGCCGGATATGGTGGAGAGGAAAAGAAGGGAGTGCATGTCATCATGCTTAGCCACAAATTTGCAAAAGATCTTCCACCAACATAGCCATGTGTCACCATTTTATTTTGCCAACATTCTTAACCAAGTGTGCAAGTAAAGAGATAAGGATAGGGGAGATGTGTATCATCATTTCATGCTCCACATTTTTTAAAGATATGTACAAGATTGGCTAGGTGTCATTTATTTTAAGGAACCACTTTGCCCAATAATCTTCCACATATTTATGTGATGATTAAGTGTGAAAGAGAGAGAGAGAGAGAGAATGTGGTGGAGGAAAAAGAGGCCACATATGGCCGGATGTTTTTGTGAGAGGAAAAAAGAGAATGGGTATAGATATTAGTTAAATAATTATATCCAATAACAAGCTATCTTGTTTCTTTCTCTTTCATCCCTTCCAATTAGCTAACATAAGAACCAACTAGAGAGAGGGAGAAGAGGTTCGGCAGCCCCTAGAGGGAAAAGTGAGAGTTTCTGATAACTCATCAAAGCTCCATAATCAAACAATGAAGAAGAAGAAGAAGGAAAGCATGGTAATCAAAGGTATAATACCTTTTTGTTCATGTAATTTTTGATTATTGTAAATCAAACCTTGAATCTATGTTTCTAAACTCAAAAATCATGTATATACATGTTAATGAGTGTTTCATGTTTAGATATACCCATATTGGGTGTTATTTTAGTTGGAAATCAAAAGTAAAGAAAATGTGATTTTCTAGTTTATGAGCCTAAAAATTTCTAAGTACTTTAAATTTCCACCGTTTTTGATCTACACCTTCTTTTTGCGATCCGTCAAAGGGATGTGCTAGATATGTAAGTTATCTACTAAACCCAAGTGGTAGCACTCAAAAATGTTGAGTACACAAGTTTTAGTGACTGTTTTAGAAAAAATAGTTTTGTGTTTTTAAGGAAAAATAGACTGTTTTGGACAGTCAAGTGTAGGGACAGTTTCGTCATTTTTTTGGCATTCCAAAAATTCTGGAAACATTTGGGAGAGTACTATGATAAGTTATCTAACATCTTCAAGTGGAATCACTGAAAAAGGAGTTGTAGATTTCCGTATGGAAAATGTTTAATAAAGCACGAAAAACTGCAAAAGGCAATTTATCTTCTGCCCAAAAATTTAAAAGGGCATTTTCGGCAACTTAATTTGTGAGAAAAATTCTGGCCTTTTGGGACATGAAAATATATGGTATTAAGTACCTCCTGTCCAAAAATGAGCTAATTCCGAGCTAAAATGACCAAGTTATGACCATTTCAATTTCTGTAATTTTCCGACAAAAATGGCTATAACCGGAGTTCTATAACTCCGATGGCCACGAAATTTAAACTGGAGTGTCACGTTAAGACGTATAAGATTGTGTCAAGAGATGGGAATTTCTGGAGTTAAGCACGAGGTAGCTAATTTCTTAAGAAATTAACTAAAAATGATTTTTGAAAAATACCAAAAGAAGTTAAAAAATTTTGGAAAAATACTTTTTGTGTATGAAATATGTGTATATATGTTTGGGCAAAAGATAGAAAAATAATAAGTTGATTTGGTATTTTCGTGAACGAATATGGAATCCAGCTTGCTGGATTGGAAAATTTGATGAATCCGGCTTGTTGGATTCAAAAGAAGTTTACTGAAATGAAAATATGTTGAATCCAGCTTGCTGGATTGCAATCTAGTTGCTGGATTTGTAATCCAGTTTGCTGGATTGCAGTTTGGCTTGCTGGATTGGAAATTTGTTGAATACAGGTTGCTGGATTCTGTATCCAGTCTGCTGGATTGGCAATTTGGTTGTTAAATTTAGAATCCAGGCTGTTGGATTAGTATTTGACTTATTAGAGTATAAAAAAGAACTTATAATGTATAAGATTAAGTCTTTAATCATAATGAATATGATACAGTGATTGAAGAATTATCCAAGAATGATAATAATACCGATGTGTTAGGATGTTATCTAATATTTGATTAAGTGTTAGATAATCTATTGACAAAGTAATTGTATTATGATACAAAGTAGAATATGCAGAATGAAAGACCAATCTTATTATTACTGATAGGTCTTACCAAAAGAAGTTAACTTAAACTGCGTAGCAGTAGTCATCGAATCAGGCAAATTTTTCCTTAACTCAAACTTGAGTTGTATGTTCAAAGCATGTTAATGAATAATTGTTGTTGATTATTCACGTCTATATTGATTATTGATTCGCACGTTGTGCATATTGTAAACGTTCATCAGGTATAAAAGGCTGATCACCTTCATTACCAGTTGGTTAAGTTAATTTGTTCATGTTTATGCATGACCATTCATATTTATTGACTTGGTCGTTCAGCTAAGAAAATTTGTTCATACTCTTTCACAATGTTTATATTGTTGAAAGTTAGCTAGCTTATTGTTCAATTCTTTCAATCTTGATATATCTTTATTGATGCTCTTGGTTGGTGAAGAAATGTGCTGAGATTTTTATTCAAATGTGGTGGGTGGGAATAGTAGCAGGTAAAGCCATCAGGTTGCAGGTTAAGTCTGCTTCGGCGTGCTAACATTTTCCTATAAATAGAGGGCTAAGTTAGAATTGAAAATCACACCTGAAACAAGTTTTCTCTCTTTCTCTCTCTAGATTATTGAGTGTATTTTGTGAGTATTTAGATACTTTGAGAGTTTCTATTCATCAGAGCAAGTTTATTTCAGCCTTATACCGGTATTCTGACCAGAAGTACTGATATTTTGAGGTAAGGCGCTACAACAAAAAGGCTTATCAGCGACCGCACATCTGCGATCGCATATAGTCGCAGATGGGTATCAGCGACCGGATGCAGTCGCTAATAGTAGTCGCAGAAAATCTTGTCGCTAAAATGACAGCAGCGACCAAGAATAGCGACCGCATTTTTAGCGACCGCAATCAGCGACCTCAGCTGTCGCTATTCTGACTCATGCTGAGTCATGTGTCAGACGTGATGTGGCACACGTGTCAGCGACCGGTAATAGCTACCGCAGGCGGTCGCTAAAGTAGAAACACCTTACTCGGTCGCTAATACTGTATCAGCGACCGCGTGCGGTCGCTGACTTTGTTTTTTTTTTTTTTTAAATATTTTTCCTATTTTATTGATTTCCCAAAAATAACCTGCTTTGTACCTGCTTTTTATCCCAAAACACAGCAGTATATATAAGCATCCATCCATCCATGATAACTACTATATGATAAACATCCATCCATACATACAGTCAAAAGAATGAATCTAAATTAACACAACACAATACAATCGTAAACATCCATATAATAGAATCGTAAACCAATACAGTCCAAAGATAAGTAGTTTAAAAGATTACATGGCTTTAAAAATCTAAAAAACAAGTCTAACAAGGCTTTACAAATCTAACATGCATGACTGGTCTAGCTCTTCATGGATCATTCAAATTAGTACCCTGTAATTAACAAAAGAATAAAACATATATGTTACATGTGTTGATACTGCTATGACTTGGGGAAAGCTAACGTAATGAAACATTAAAAGTACCTGGTCGCCACCCTGATGCTGTGATGCTGCTGCTTCCGTCACTGCCTTCGCCAAGTCATCAGGATTCAGAGAATGCAGATGCCCGCCCAGTATAAGAAGAAGATCACGATTTTGACAGATCGCTCTCACACAGTCAGCAGGAGTATGATAGGCTGGATGACCTGATGACTGTGTAGACTGTGTAGACTGGGTAGCAGAGCTGCCTGTGCCACTGATGGTCGGGCGTCGTCTTTGTCCTTTGCCTTTAACATAATTTTTCTTCACGACGGACGCCCTCTCCCACAATTCTTGATCAATCGCCGGACGCGGGGTGCCTTCAGGATAGCGCTCGTTCATTAAACCCTTATAAGTGTCCTGTCAGAAGGTCAACAAATAAATAGTTAAAAATAAATACGAAATGCTAAAAAATATGACTATAATATGTTTAAAGTTAACTTATTACCGCTATCTGAACAGCATCAGGCAGACCATCACGGGTGGCCACATACACATCCAACCAATTGATAGGTTGACCTTGAGACTCAGACTCCTACAGTTCATGTTCTCATATTAATATGTAAACATATGATATTTTAGCTACAAAACATGACTGTAAACATAAAGACCAATAACTAAGCCAATAAGCTTGTTATACATACGTACCCTAGCAGCAATATGTTGCAGCTGAGATATACTGCCGCCCTTGTACGTGCCTTTTGCCTTTTCGCGTTCAGATACACCTAAGGATCTGTTCGAGGCG
Organism: Panax notoginseng; assembly: GCA_016801055.1. NCBI lineage: Eukaryota > Viridiplantae > Streptophyta > Magnoliopsida > Apiales > Araliaceae > Panax > Panax notoginseng. The sequence continues at coordinate 49,275,604 of CM029016.1, read as the reverse complement.
GCAGTCTTACGTCTCTTGACCCAGCTCTCAGCTCTCCACTGCTCACACATCTGCACCCACATGGGATGTGCGCACCACCAGGGGCAATGCTCATGCATATACTGCTCACCCTGTCCTGGATGGTCAATCTCAGCATTGTGCAGGGCTTTCTGTCGTTCTTTGTTTAGATTATCTTTAGTCTGGACGGCGCACTTCTGCCAGAACAGTGCCTGAATAACTGATGCATGTGCGTCGTCCCATCTATACCGCTTCTGCAAATAAAACAACAATAATAATATTAAAACTATTATATTACCATAATCCAACATTACTAAACTATTAGTTGATTAACTATGTATTATCTATTAGAGTGATTAAATAAATATACCTAAAATTCAGCCCAAACTGCATCCTTATGGGCGAGAGGTGTGCTCGCCCATGTAATCACTGGCGTAGGCCAGTTCTGTAAGCATAATTGTGAAATGCACTTCACAATTTTACTATCTTGAAAACTCATTTATACAACTTTTGAGTATCTTGGAGATTCATTCATATCAACTAGTGTGCTAAGGCGCCTAACATGTTTTAAGATTATACCCCTCACAGTCCCTTTCTATAATCTTTTATGTTTTAGGATAGTCACAACTTGGTTGAGCAATTTATAGCTTTTATAACATTTTGTAGCTTTATTCTTGTATACATAAGTGTTAAATACCCTTGTTTTTCTGTTATAGCCAAAACAATCTATTTATTGACCAAGTGTGTATAGTTACCTTCTCTGTTGCACTAGCAGTTCCCTAGCACTATCTATTTTGGCTTAACAGCACCCTAATTAACAATCAAGCTTGGCTTGACCCCGTGAGGCTTGGCTAAGCTTTGCGTGGCCTCGTGTGGACTCGCGGACCCAAGTCCAGCCCATCAGCTCCAACATCCCCTTAATAGGCTCTACTGGATCACCAATAGGCTCGTTAATAGTATAAATGTTTGCAACTACCCAACCAATAAAAAAATTTGGCCAGAGTCTCCCCTGTAATATATACTAGCCACATGCACGACGGCATGTATATAAGGTCATTTCTAGGCACCCAAGACATAAACCAGGAATCAGTACTAGTACTGTATCCAAAAGAAACAAAATCTCCATCCAATATCAGTTGAAAACTAGATAGAAACTGAGATTATAGCATGAAACATTCAAAAAAGTAATAACACATGATCAATTAGTAACCCTGTAAATATTAAAAGATATGCAACTTAGATCTAAAACATAAATAAATATCGTCATATATATTATTTTCCAATTATAAATTTTACAATGAGTATAATTTTAAATATTTTACAATATTTATCATTTTTTTAACTAAAAATGAAGAAAATTCATGTATTGACTTCAAAAAAATAATTATCATTGTTTTATATTTCGGAATGGAGGAAGTATTATGTATCAATCAATTATAAATTAGTACTACAATATTACTCATCAATTAAATACATTATGGTCCTCATTAAGTCGCTGGCAATTTGTGTTGATGAGTTGGTGACTCGTCAAATATTTTTGAAAAAATAACTGAAAAAATATATAAACAACATATATGCCCTCACACAACTCATTTAACATTGAGTTCCTCTAATGACAATGTTTACTCTAATAGTACTACCTTATTGCAATATTCAACTCAAAACAAATCGATTAAAGTATAATAATTACAAGATTAGCATTCTGTTTAAGGTATTAAGGGATTAAGGGGTCTAATTTAGAGATTTAGGGATTAAGGGGTTACCGGCGTGGTGCAGCGGTGGTGCGGCGGTGGTACCTCCTGGTGGCGGTGGACCGGTGTCCCGGTGGCGGTGGCCGGAGTCTCTCTTCCTCTTCTTCTCTTCTCCCCCCTTTATCCCTCTTCTCTCTGTCTGAGCTCCCTCTTCTTTTTCTCTGCCTCTGCTGTGTCGAGCGAGTGACTGAATCTATTAATATTAAGTTTGATCAGCGACCGCTATCTGCGACCATATGCGGTCGCTGATTTTAATGACATGGACTTATCTGCGACCGCATGTGGTCGCAGATATTAAGTGGTCGCATAAAACATTGACGCCAACATTTCCAGCCAAATTTTGGGAGGCAAATTTGTACTAGCGACTGACTAGCGACCGCGTGCGGTCGCTGTTAAAATATAGCGACCATATTAAATATTGGTCACAGATGGCGGTCGCTGTTAATAATATCTGCGACCGATGGTGCGGTCGCTGATAGTATTGGTCGCTGTTACTCCTTTTTCTTGTAGTGAGGGATATTATTTTCTTCTTAATGATATTATTTTCTTCAATATAATTATGCTGAAATATCAGCATGAGTTTTTATCAAATTTAAAACTTTTTGTGTCGGAGTTACTATTCACGTATACGTTACTATTCACGTATACGGCACTATTCACGAATACGGCACTATTCACCGAAAAATAAAATTTTTCCTTTTTGTCCAAGATGTCTATTATGGTTACTATCTTTGATTGTATCTATGTTTTGATTTTTATTTTTGAATTCTGCTTCACAATTGATTATTATGAAGTATTATTGATATTGGATAAACTGTTATACGCATCCATACTATTTGTCCTTCTGTCTCACTAGATTCGTTCTCTTTAAGATATTTTTCATCATCCTCAGTCCTAAATGATGATATTATTGAATATCTTTGGCTTGTAGTGCAAAGATGTATGATTACTTGATGAATATCTTTGGCCTGTAGTGCAAAGATGAACAGGTGTTGAGATGAACATGACTGACAGGTGATACAAATGAATATCTTTGGCCTGTAGTGCAAAGATGAATGTTTGGATAAAGATGATTATTAATTGATGTTACAGGGATAAAATATTGATGATGGACTTTTAAATCTTAGAAGATAGTAGAATTCATTCTCTACTTGACTCTTCTAATGGTTTGTTGTTTCCGCTGCAGTTGTTGATCTAAAATTTGTTGTCGATTATATTCTATCAGATTATTCCCTGTTGAATACTAATGATAATTTGTTGTATATTATCTTAGTCATAATATTCTTTACTGGGCTAGTTGAGCTCACCATTTTCCTTTTTGTTCCATTTTTCTTCTCAGGAGGTGAGAACATAGCAGGATCTAGTCGGGGTATGGAGTGATGATTCTAGAAAGATGTTTTAGCAGTCCTCACTATTTCTGTAAAATAGTGTTTGAATAATTGTATTGAGGACTTATTTGAGTGTGGATATTGTCTAGAATACAATATTTGTATTTAAACTCACAGTATGTGTTGTCGTATTTTGCACGACAATTGTATTATTGAAGTTGCAGTTTACTTTCTGTACCATGTATTTGGCGACTCAGAATGGGTGTTGTATACCTATTTTGGAGGTATCACAGTTGGTATCAGAGCTTAGGGATATGATCCCTGTGAGACAAGAACTAGGAGGGGAGAGACGGGAAATTCCTTCACTAGTATGACCTGACTAAGTTTATTTGGTGTTTATTTGGTCGGTCAGAGTATAGGGATAATATATGACATGACTATTAACCCTTGTTTTATGGCAGTATTTAAGAATGGCAGCTAAGAACGTTAATAATGGAGTAAATCAGACCGTGGAGACACCTTTGAATACCACCCAGGGGAACGTACAACAGGAAGGCAATATTCCTCTTGTAAATAACGTTACCGAGCAAACGATGAATGATGGAATGTTTAGGAGCTTTTTGCAGTTCATGCAAAATCAGACGAGGGAGACTCGTGTGCAGAATACATGTAGAAATGATAACAATGCGCGGTTTGTCACAGCCAAGCAGTTCAAAGAATTGGGACCACCAGAATTTAAGGAAAAGCCGGATCCGATCATGGCGGAAACGTGGGTCAAGCAAATTACCAAGATATTCGATGTCTTGGGATGCACGGAGGAACAGAAAGTTCCATTCGCCACCTTTATGTTCCGCGGTGAGGCAGACTACTGGTGGGAGTCTGTGAAGTGTACCCAGCCTGACGCACTCAACATGTCCTGGGAAACATTTCAAAAACTGTTCAATGACAAGTACTTTCCTGAAAGTATTCGTCATATGAAGGAGGTGGAGTTTATCAGACTGGAACAAAACAATATGACGGTGTCCCAGTACAAGGTGAAATTTGCAGAGTTATCTAGGTTTGCACCTCATTTGGTCGAAAATGAGGAACGAATGACAAGGATGTTTCTGAGAGGTCTAAAACCCGAGATTCGACAATATCTTATCTCTCATAAATTTTCTTTATATTCAGATGTTGTAAACAGGGCTCAATTATTAGAGCGAGATAATGAGTATGTGCAACCGAGGGACCACAACCAGGGTCATACCGGTGGCGGCAGTCATCGAAGCAATGAAAACCAGCAGGGAGGAAAACTTTCGGACAAAAGCGGTAACCACTATGGCGGTAATCGTGGTCGTGATAATAAAAGGAGCGAGTCGGGAGGAGATTTCAAGAAGAGAAGGTACAACAATGATAACGTGAAGACGTCAGCACAAATATCAACTGTTTCTAGGGGAGGAGAACGACCACCGGTCGTATGTTACAAATGTGGGAAAGAGGGACATATCAGCCCAAACTGCCCACAACAATCCAAGGTATGTTATAACTGTGGAAAGGAGGGTCATATAGCTCGAGAGTGTTCTGTATCAAAACCAAATTCAGCGGGGATGGTGACTCCAAAATCTGTCCCAGATAAGTCAAAATCAGCGGTTCCTAGAAGAGCGTTTGTCGTGACTGGCCAAAACGCGAGAAACCCGAACGAGGTAATCACGGGTAAGCTAATCTTGAATTCTTGCGAAGTTTATACTTTACTAGATATCGGGTCTACCCATTCTTTTATCTCTCCTGCTTGTGCTCAACGTTTAAACTTGACTCCGGAGAAATTGACCTTTGACTTATCTGTTGAAACTCCGTTGGGTGAAACCTTTGTTACATCTACAGTTTATAAATCTTGCTTAATCCAAGTTGGCACTATCACATTACCTGTTGATCTTATCTCTTTAAAGATACTTGCTTTTGATGTGATTTTAAGAATTGACTGGTTAACCACTCATCATGCTAAAATTGATTGTTTTCGTAAGGTTGTTAGTTTTCATATTCCTAACCAACCTGTCATACAAATTCAAACTACTAAACCACTAAAATCAGTCACTGTCATATCAAGCCACAAAGCTATTCGTTTATTGAAAAACGGATGTCAAGCTTTCTTAGCCCATGTTATGGATTTGAACAAAGACAAGTCAGATTTGAATAATATTTCTATTGTTAGAGAATTTTCCGATGTATTTCCTGAAGAACTTCCTAGTCTACCCCCAGAACGTGAAGTTGAATTCTTTATTGACCTTGAACCCGGTACAAAGCCCATTTCTAAAACCCCATATCAAATGGCTCCTATTGAACTTCAGGAGTTAAAAGTCCAACTACAGGAGTTGTTGGACATCGGTTTTATTCGTCCTAGTACATCTCCTTGGGGTGCTCCTGTGTTATTCGTAAAGAAGAAAGACTGGAGTATGCGACTTTGTATCAACTATCGAGAATTGAATCATGTCACTATCAAGAATAGGTATCCGCTACCTCGCATTGATGACCTGTTTGACCAGTTGCAAGGAGCACAATTCTTTTCAAAGATCGATCTTTGTTATGGATATCATCAGCTGAAGATTAAAACTGAGGATATTCTAAAGACTGCCTTCAGAACTCGGTACGAGCATTATAAATTTTTAGTCATGTCTTTTGGATTGACTAATGCTCCTGCTGCCTTCATGGATATGATGAACCGTGTATTCAAAGAATATTTGGATCATTTCGTTGTTGTCTTTATTGATGACATCCTCATCTATTCCAAAAGCCGTGAAGATCGTGAGCGCCATTTGAAGCTGATATTGCAAAGGCTTTGTGAAAACAAGCTATATGCCAAACTGAAGAAATGTGAGTTCTGGCTTGAGGAAGTAGCATTCCTTGGGCACGTGGTGTCAAAACATGGAGTATCTGTCGACCCGGCGAAGATTGAAGCCATACAAAATTGGGAGCAACCGAAGTCGGTAACCGAAGTACGTAGCTTTCTGGGCTTAGCTGGTTATTATCGGAGATTTGTGGAAGGATTTTCTCGAATCGCTACTCCGTTAACTCAGCTGACTCGGAAAGATACAAAATTCGTATGGAGTGAGGAATGCGAGAAGAGTTTCCAAGAACTCAAGAGGAGACTCATTTCGGCACCTGTTCTGACAATACCATCTGGTTCGGATGGATTTGTTATCTACAACGATGCTTCAGGCAAAGGGTTAGGATGTGTTCTCATGCAACATGGGAAAGTCATAGCCTATGCCTCGCGACAACTCAAAGAATATGAGAGGAATTGTCCTACTCATGATTTGGAGTTGGCAGCAGTCGTTTTCGCGTTGAAGATCTGGAGACACTACTTGTATGGGGAGAAAGTGGAGATCTATACAGATCATAAAAGCCTCAAATATTTCTTCACCCAAAAGGAACTCAACATGCGGCAGCAACGTTGGCTCGAGCTGTTGAAAGATTACGATCATACCATCCAATATCATCCTGGAAAAGCAAACGTAGTAGCTGACGCATTGAGTAGAAGATCATATGCGGGTACGAGTGCAATGTTGTTAACACAAAGGCCCATTTTGTATGACTTGCAAAGGATGGAGATAGAGATGAAGGCTCTAAGTACCCACATGATGATATCAAATATACGAGTAGAACCGACTTTAATCGATAAAGTTAAAGCTGCTCAAGCTACGGACATAGAACTGATGCGTATGAAGAAGAAAGTGCAAGAAGGTGCTATTCCAGAAGCAAGAATCGATGAAGAAGGAATACTTCGAGTCAACTCCAGACTTTGTGTTCCTAACGATTTTGACTTGAAGCATAGAATAATGATGGAGGCACACAACACACCGTTTGCAATCTATCCTGGGAGTACCAAAAGTATCACGATCTTCGACACACATTTTGGTGGAGAAATATGAAAAGAGAGATCACGGAGTTTATCTCGAGGTATTTAACTTGTCAACATGTAAAGGCGGAGCATCAAGTGCCAAAGGGTCCATTGCAACCACTTGCGATCCCGAAATAGAAGTGGGAACACATTACCATGGATTTCGTTACAGGTCTTCCCAAGGTTTCTCAAGGCATAGATGCGATTTGGGTTATTGTTGATAGATTAACCAAGTCTGTTCATTTCTTACCGATACGTGAGACTTATTCCCTTGAACGTCTTGCTAGTATGTATGTGAACGAGATTGTGAGATTGCATGGCATGCCAGTATCCATAGTTTCGGATCGTGACCTAAGATTCACTTCACGATTTTGGGTTAGCTTGCAGAAAGCTATGGGCACGGATTTACGATTCAGTTTGGCATATCATCCTCAAACGGACGAACAATCAGAGAGGACTATTCAAACTCTTGAAGATCTATTAAGACTCTGTGTCCTAGATCTCAAAGGGAGTTGGGATAAGTACCTACCATTGGTGGAATTCTCCTACAACAACAGTTATCAGGCGAGCATAGGTGTGGCTCCATTCGAGGCATTGTATGGAAGAAAATGTCGTTCTCCAGTATGCTGGGACGAGGTGGGTGAAGCAACATTGTTGGGACCAGAGTTGGTACGCATGACTACAGAGAAAATCCAAACGATTTGACAATGTATACAAACGGCATAGGATCGACAAAAGAGTTATGAGGATCATCATCGGAAGGACGTGAAATTTAATATTGGGGATCATGTATTGTTACGTGTTGCACCATAGAAGGGAGTTACAAGATTTGGGAAGAGAGGAAAGCTCAATCCAAGATTTGTTGGTCCATTTGAGATTCTTGAGCGAATAGGAAATGTGGCATATAGACTCGCATTACCTCCAAGCATGTCTCGTGTTCATAATGTTTTTCACATATCTATGCTTCGTAAATATGTTAAAGACCCGAACCACATTATTGAGTTAGAACCAGACGAGATAGCTGAAGATTTAACGTACGAGGAAGTACATGTTAAGATCTTGGATAGGAAAGAGCATTTCCTATGCACAAAGGTTATACCACAAGTTAAGGTTTTGTGGAGAAACCATGCTATTAAAGAAATGACCTGGGAGTTGGAATCAGAAATGAAAGCAAGGTATCCTCACATTTTCGAAATATCAGGTACGTACGTCAATTTTGAGGACGAAATTTCATAAGGAGGGGAGGTTGTAAGACCCCATCTTATTGATGAATAAAATCAAATTTTCTCTAAATATTATTGTGAATAATAACGGGTTAATTTGATATAATACTTTGGTTATGGGTGAAATGCGCAAATTTTGCAAAATAAACAAGTGGTTATAAAATATTCATTTTGTCGGGGAATATTCGTTTGGTCGTGGAATATTCTTGTTGTCGGGGAATATTCGTACGACGGCGCAGCCTTGTGTGGGCCCAATAACAAAAAGCGATTGGATGAAGAAAATGACAAGTATAAGTTGTTTATAAATAACAGCGTAGTTGTTACCGTTAATACTGTTGGAATACCCGGTGGTTAAAATACAGTAGCACACGGTATTGCACCAATTATTGATTATTACGTAAGAAGACACTACTCAATAATTGTTACAGTAGTTATTATTCAATATTTTATTTTATTGATTGAATAATTGCTGCGTTGATATTTTATATTATTGTTGTTTCAATAATTATTGCTGCACAGTATTTTCCTTTATCAGATCAATAATTCATATTATTTGAATAATATTATTAGATAACATTATTGGTAATGTCTAGAAAGTTCTGTCTAAGGAGAGGTTTGGTCATCTAATTGCGCGCCAGAAAGGAGAAATCCTTATTGGAAAGCCCCCTCTTTCCTGGGAACGGCCTGGTTGTCATAAATGTGATTCTGCAATATTATTTGTGAATAATTAATTATTGATTCATATGATAAGGAAATATTTATTTTATGTGGATATAAATGAGGGATATATTTTTGTGGTTAAAAATAAAGGATTTAATGTTGAGGTTTTTATCAGTATTTTTGTCGGAATAGAGGTATTGAAAATCAGGGTTTTTGAGATATTTTGCGGGGGTTATAATTTTTAATCCGACCGTTGGATCGTGGTAATTTTTGGATATGTTATACATATATAAGTTGAGTATATGTCCACAAATTTTGAACCGTTAAAAATGAACGTATGATTTATTATGAATTTTACGAGATGACTGGTTCAGAAATTGTTGAATTTTCGGAGTTAATCACTTTGGTAGAAAATTCTAGAATTGGTGGGCCCCACTCTTGGTTGGTGAAGAAATGTGCTGAGATTTTTATTCAAATGTGGTGGGTGAGAATAGTAGCAGGTAAAGCCATCAGGTTGCAGGTTAAGTCTGCTTCGGCGTGCTAACATTTTCCTATAAATAAAGGGTTAAGTTAGAATTGAAAATCGCACCAGAAACAAGTTTTCTCTCTTTCTCTCTCTAGATTATTGAGTGTATTTTACGAGTATTTAGATACTTTGAGAGTTTCTATTCATCAGAGCAAGTTTATTTCAGCCTTATACCGGTATTCCGACCAGAAGTACTGATATTTTGAGATAAGGGATATTATTTTCTTCTTAATGATATTATTTTCTTCAATATCACTATGCTGGAATATCAACATGAGTTTTTATCAAATTCAGAACTTTTTGTGTCGGGGTTACTATTCACGTATACGGCACTATTCACAAATACGACACTATTCACCGAAAAATAAAATTTTCCCTTTTTGTCCAAGATGTCTATTATGGTTACTATCTTTGATTGTATCTATGTTTTGATTTTTATTTTTGAATTCTGCTTCACAATTGATTATTATGAAGTATTATTGATATTGGATAAACTGTTATACGCATCCATACTATTTGTCCTTCTGTCTCACTAGATTCGTTCTCTTTAAGATATTTTTCATCATCCTCAGTCCTAAATGATGATATTATTGAATATCTTTGGCTTGTAGTGCAAAGATGTATGATTACTTGATGAATATCTTTGGCCTGTAGTGCAAAAATGAACAGGTGTTGAGATGAACATGACTGACAGGTGATACAAATGAATATCTTTGGCCTGTAGTGCAAAGATGAATGTTTGGATAAAGATGATTATTAATTGATGTTACAGGGATAAAATATTGATGATGGACTTTTAAATCTTAGAAGATAGTAGAATTCATTCTCTACTTGACTCTTCTAATGGTTTGTTGTTTCCGCTGCAGTTGTTGATCTAAAAATTGTTGTCGATTATATTCTATCAGATTTTTCCCTGTTGAATACTAATGATAATTTGTTGTATATTATCATAGTCGTAATATTCTTTACTGGGCTAGTTGAGCTCACCCTTTTCCTTTTTGTTCCATTTTTCTTCTCAGGAGGTGAGAACATAGCAGGATCTAGTCGGGGTATGGAGTGATGATTCTAGAAAGATGTTTTAGCAGTCCTCACTATTTCTGTAAAATAGTGTTTGAATAATTGTATTGAGGACTTATTTGAGTGTGAATATTGTCTAGAAGACAATATTTGTATTTAAACTCACAGTATGTGTTGTCGTATTTTGCACGACAATTGTATTATTGAAGTTGTAGTTTGCTTTCTGTACCATGTATTTGGCGACTCAGAATGGGTGTTGTATACCTATTTTGGGGGCGTCACAAAGTGCAAGATTAAATTATGGTGCAGTTAGATCTATTAAATTTTCTGACGAAAATATCATTGTAAACCTTTAAGATATTAAAGGTATGTATTAAGTTAAGGTTGTAGACCTTGGGAATGAGGTGTAAAAGTTTAATGTATAAACAATTTATGTTTATATCTTTCGCAATAGTTATAAAAATAGTATACTCGATCCTTGGTGATTAGGACCGGGATTTGGGGATGCTATAGGACCGGGATCTGGGGATGCTACAGCTCTGCTACCTGAAACTCCCCTTAGATTGTCACTTAATGAAACAAGCTCTTCATAAGATTATAACAATTATATAACCTAGAACAAGCTTACTAGACTTAATATAACAGCAGCATTAAGAACTAGCACTACTACAAAACAGTAAATAGATAACGCGAAAAAAACGTTGTGGTTTCAATCAGAAAAACGTCGTGGTTAAGGGTGTCATCTATTTGACACCCTTATACAACGTTTTTAAAACGTTGTAGTTAGACACATTATATAACGTTTTTTAAGAAAAAAACGTTGGAAATTTGTTTTTCATAAATTAGTAGATGCTTGAAAACGTTGTAGAATGTATGATTCCACAACGTTTTCTGGATAAAAATATTGTAGTTTATACAAATATACAACATTTTTAAAATGTTGTAGATAAAAAAGAAAAAGAAAAAGAAAAGGTTGTGGTTTACCTATATTACCAATGCACCTGCAATATGCTAATCCCATGATATATAACTAAAAGGTCTAAATTCTCATTTAAATTTAAAGCCAAAATGTATCAACCATTCAAAATACATCCCAATAATACCATTCGTTTACAGTTTTAAATTACTACATCCACAAAATATATACCAAACTATCCATATATACATCTCAAATTCACTTTTCAATATAAATTATTACTATATTGAATTGTGAATTTGATTACATCCACAAAATAAACCAAACTATCCATAAAATTAAGCTACTACCTAAGCATGTGCAAAAAAGCCTAGGTTCTCCTTCAACTGTGCATGAATCATGAATGTTCACCAACAATCATGCCATCATATTCCTGGATACAGTTAAAAACTTAGTTAGTTATAGTTGATATGAGTATTTGTCTGCTATATTAGCTTAATAGCTACATATTTAGTTTTCCTGTGCATAAGGTAATCTATGTTAGTATTTGAATGAGACATATTTTGAAATTTGGCAGCCCAACAGGTGACACAGAAAGCAACAGTACCTTTCTTTGGGTAAACCTGAACATCACCGAGGAGGGGATCCTCGTAGGTTGCCATGATGACATTTGCATTTTCAATTAGTCTTTGAAATGTTTGGTAAGCCTCCTTATCGTTAATGAGTGGGATTTATACCCGCGAATCGGATATTTTATGACTTAAATAGTTCCCTGTTCTCGTAGATGTTATATGTTTTTATATGATTATTGTGTTATTGTGCTTAATCGACGTATTACAGGGCTTTACTGGTGTTTTCTAGCAATCAGGGGTAAAATGGCCATATTTCTCACACTCGCACCGCGGCGCCAATGCCAAGCCTATTGACCGTGCCGCAGCGCCACCTCCTGGTCCAGCCTGATGTCACCATGGCATCGCAGCGCCAATGACCCTATATGAACTTGCGCTGCAGCGCGAGCTCCGGTTCCTTCTTGTACACATGGCGCCGCAGCGCCACCCTTAAGTCTAAATGCGGCGTGACCTCCGGTGCCAAGGCAAAGACCAAGCGATTTTGACCTAGCAAAAGAAGGGAGGTGGATATAACACAGAAAAGCTTCTGTATTTAGGGAGAGAGATGAGAGATCTCATATCTCATAACACAGACCTTAGAATAGGATAGCTTAGTTTAGATTTAGTTTTCTTCTGTAACTTCTCTTCCTTTCTCATATTTGTAAATATAGATTAGGTAGATTAGGGAGAAGTCTGGCATATCCTTGGAGCAACACGAGCAGTGAGCAACACGGATTGGAAAGCTTAATTTGAGCGAAATGCATAGAGATGGAAGGGCTTTGACAGAGTTTCCTCTTATCCATATGTTTTCTCTTATTTTGTAATCTATAAATGTTGTCTTTACTGCTACTGGTATTTGGTTTAACAATCATGAACTGAATATTTTCTCTAAGGTTATGATGGAACCCTTTGTTATTTAAATTGATTGTCTTATCTCTTTGGTTGCACCATATGATTTGGTTTAATATATTTGTGCTTTATGATTCTCGCTAAGACATTAGTAATGATTTTGGCAATCTACATGATACCGACAGAAGGATTGTAGATTTACACCTACATATATTAGCATGTGATTGTGGGTCTCGACTGCATAAGTTGTGCGTAGAATAGACATATCTCTATGCACCACGTGCGACCTTATTGAGAACTTGTGCTTAATTCCTTGTTATGATTAATTCGCATAGACATATGTAGGATTGCATCTAGCTTGGATGTTCTTTTCTGTTCTATTCCCTTTTGAGTGAATCTAGAGAGGATATATTTGTGCATACCTCGACAGAGGTGCATAGGCACTTGTGTGTTCTCGATCGACAAATTGTCGTGACCATTAAGACCAAAGAGAGAAGGGTAGCTAGTTTGATGAAACATAGCACGCCAGGTGTTCGACAGAATGCCTGTGTAGGTTAAAGTTGTGACCTTAGCTTGTAATTCCTTAGATTACCATTCGTTATCCATTTACTTGCTTTGTTAATTAGTTAATTAGATTAATCATACTTCCATTTATTGCTGTTTGAATAAGACTTTAGCGATACATAGTCGGTATTTGGTAAATATTAGTCATAATTCCTCGTGGGTACGACACACTTCTTATCACTGTATTACTTGTTAGACCGCGTATACTTGCGCGTGTTTAGTGATCGGTTTTTCGACCAACAATCGTCAACCTGCAGCTCCAGGAAACACATGTCCATCTTGTTAACAGTCAAAATTCACTGCAGTAGTCAGAAGATAACATGAGCCTATACATCCAACTACATCCATTTTATTTTACCTTCCCTTGTGCTTTCAAGTTCCAAACATAGACTAAAAGGTAAAGTAAGGTATGAATCTCATGTCCTAAACATAGAAGTACAGACCACAACTAATTCAAATCTCACAGCCTTCTTGAAAACTAAGCAAACCTAAAGAATATAATATGTTGCTTAACATGTTACATAAGTACATAACAACTGAATTTAAATTGAATTTAGCACTAGTTATCATATTTGACATCCCAAGTAATACAGTTGATATTATAAGTTAACCATGCATTATTGATAAACAGCTTGTCTAACACAAGGGCCAACAATGGTAAAGATTACTACCTCTAGAAAATTATCTTGTCTAAGGTATTTGCATGTTACTGCTTTCCCCAACAGACAAGCTTTTGTCCCAACTGCTCGCTTGACCATCCAATATCCCTGTCAATCCCATTAAATACTCAATACCACTGAATGCACAATAAATTAAGCTGTAAAAGCAAACACAATAGACAATCCTCAAAAGCCCAAGAATATTGTTGGAAATTTGAACCGTGGTTTGGCTTTATCATGGAGTAGTGGGTAATGTTTTTGTTCTATTTGAAATGTTGATTATTCAAGGAACATTAGAAATAGCTGTCACTAATCATCAGTCCAGACTCTCCTGGTTCAAGGAGAGATCCCTGAGTTCATCAGCTACGCTTTACAGCTTTATTTATCAGAAAGATAATAATAAAAAAGTAAACATGTAACTGCATCTTAATACAGCTTCTGTTACCTCTTTTATACTTGGAATCAGTTGTAATCTTGAATCACGAAACATGTCAGTCCCATTGACAAATTGACCCAGCAACGAGTTGTCCTTTACAAGCCTGTCAGCGGCATAGTAGAGAACCAGACTGTAGTTTGGACTAGCAGGAACCTGAAACAAAGAAACCAGAATATAATTTCTTACTGGACCAACGAGTGCGCTGTTCATATGTTGAAAAAAAATGCTACATAAAGAAACATTCCATGAGAAGGTCTATTGTGCTTAACGACTAACTGATATTGCAGTTCATTAATGAAATGGTCAGATTAGCAAATATAGTTCCAGGAATATTCAGAAAAGCGCTAAAAGATATCAAGTTTAAGGGTAAATACTTAATATTAACTTGAAATTTTTACAATAGTATCTCGATATTTGTTCAAATAAACATAACTTAATATAAAAAATATATTGGTATTGATGTAGGACATACCATTCCAGCAGGTTGGGCAGTTATGGTCTGTCCTCCAGCTGTGCACTTGAATCCTTCCACATACAAAGACCCCCTTAACTTTAATCCATGGAGATAGGAGGTAAGTCAAGGATCTCACACAATCCTGTGCTCTATATATAAATTCAGCACCTACAGGAGTTTTGAGTAAAAACCTATTACATATAGGTCACTAACACTGAGAAAAAAGAACTGAGGTCTGAGATTGAGATCTTGAAGTCCAGTCAATGAGGCAAATCCATCAGGAAAATAGCCTCTAAGTTGCTTATGAGAAAGATCAAGAATGCGAAGACTGGGTTCATCAGAGGAAGATGGAGAGAACTCTACACTTCCAACAAGTATATTATTTTCTAGGTGAAGTTCTTGCAATGTGCGCAATGTCAGTAATGTAGGTAGAAGAGGTCCATTTAACTGGTTAGAACTGAGATCAAGGATTGTAAGCTTTGGAAACTTCGTAATAACATTTGGGAGAGAACTACTTAGAGAATTATGAGAGAAATTGAGGTAATTTAGTCGCAAAAATTGTGAGGTTACCTCAGGGATGGGCCCTGTCAAACGGTTTTGGTTGAGGCCAAGAATTTGAATGTTTCCCCATTTTAGCAATTTGGTTAAATTTCCTTCAAATTGGTTATTTGACAGATCAAGTATTGCGCAGCTTCCGGTCACCAAAGGAAGTTCACCAGATAGCCCATTTGAGGAGAGATTAAGTGTGCGTAAAGTTGTTGCTGTGATCATACTTATTGGCCATGTAAAATGTAGTAGAATGTGTGAAGTAGCAAACAAAAGTATGTAAGACAAATATAACTATAAGGTCCAACTACAGAATTCCTATATAAAATATATATCAATCAAGAATTAACTATGTTCAGTTAGAACTTATTTGACTTAAAATAGCTTTCTAAAACTATTTTCTAACTACTTCTACAGCAAAAACTAATAGTTTGTACCTCAGTAGCTTTCTCATTCGAAGACAGGGCTGCCAATTTCTTAAGCTCTTCAAAGGCATCTTTCTCTACTAGCTCTGACTCTTCTTTCTCTTCTTGACCTCACCGATGCCAAATGTCCGTATCAGTAAAAGGTGCAAAGCACCTCTGACCTAGGATGCTTTGCAAACACAGCATCATCTGTCCATTAACATAACTTCATAAACAAGAGGGACTTTTTTTCTAGTACGAATGCATGGGCTCATGGTAGAATACAGATTTCATAGCAGAAACACTAAGCTTGTAAAAAGTCTCAATTACCTATGTATGACATTAAAAATATACCTGAGCCATTTTTATCTGTAGCTCATCAGCATTCGTAAGGTAATAACTTGAAACTCCAAATCTCCCACTAGCAACCTGCTTGATTGCACTCCTCCTGGAATTCATCGAACCATCTGTAAGTGGCTCCAGGCGAGATGGGTTTTCACCACCCTCACCTATAGAGGAAAAAAAGATGCATAAAGCAAGTGCTCAAAATGAATTTCAACATCCAACTAAAACTACAAAGAACATATTACAGATCCATGACCATCCAATTTCATTTCTTCCAATCATATTACAGACGTTACCAGTCTACACTTATCTGAGATACAAATTTTCTCTTTTTATATATTAAATTTATTAACTAAAATGCCTCCTCCTTTCGTCTTTGAGATGTGGACCTAACCTCTTGCAAATCTCATATGCAGGATATACAGTCCATGCTCCAAAGATAACTCATCCATGTAAATTAAAACTAAATCTAAAATTAGTAGCACATAAACAACAAAATAACCTCAACATCCCGTTTCTTCTTCAGGTGATCATCAGCTTCCAAGGAAAAAGCATCTCCCACACCGTATAGAGGACGACACAAACGCATCATGCCCCAGTCAAACAACTGCTTTTCGAGGCAATGCACAATTCACACGAAGCCAGTATTCTGAACTCACATCAGAGCAAACCTTGCTCTACAACTTTGCTAACTAGAAGGAAAAACAGTTATTGTCAACAAGGATAAAACCCATCAAATCCCTTGATACCAACAACTTATGAAAGATAGAAGCACATTTAAGATGTTATCTTGAATTAACAAATAAGAACCATTAATATGTTATCTTGAATTCCAATTAAAACTGTTTAGGAACATAACAGTATCAGGTATCAAATAATTACTCATTCATTAGCAAAGACACTATATGTAGAAACTTGTGAATGCAGTAGTCATCATAAAATTATTATAAATCTTGAATTAATAGCAAAAGAATGTTAAACAAAGTAACTATTCATTGCAAACAATATGAAACCTTCAAGTTCGGTTAAACAACGTTGTACGTTGCTCTGTAATTGATTTTCACTTGACGTTGTCAACCCAGAACCTGAAATGCAATTTGTGCGCTGCTTTACCATGGCATCCTCAAGGTCTCTCATCAAATCTCCTCTAGAAGAAATTTTAGAGCCATCTTGCAACATAAGAAAATGGAACAAGATTGTAAAATTGGCCTCTATTTGGATTCTTATGCTTTAAAACCATGAGCAAGGCTAAATATTTATTTCTCGTAACAACATACAGTCGTTGCAATCAAAAAATGTTTGGGGATCAGGGAAACATAATTTTGCCAAAAACTCAAATGCTTCGCTTTGGCATATAGAAAATATTTGAACAGGGAAACGGCCCTAAATATTCCCTAATTTAGGGAAAAACCACGTTTTGTAATCAAAATTGACTGAAAATTTTAACAAAATAAAAAAATAAAGAAATGAAAAAACAAATTCTTAAATGAAAAAAGAGCAATCCAAACAAAATCACTTCTACAAAAGCAAAAAGTACATGTATTAGTGTGAATAACATATTATCCCTAACCTTACACGCTAACTCAATTATAAAAATACCGCAATCCCAATAAAATTGTAATTAGAAAGGTATTAATAAAAAAACAACACTCACTGAAACCGTAACATTTTCAACTGCTGTCGAGAAAGATCCACCGACACCGTCATCGGTGATGTCATGGTGACCTCCAAATCCGAAGCCCCAAGCAGCCACAATATTATATCATAACCCTTAACCCAGCACCCACTATGATTTATACCCCCTACTAATCACACAAGAGCGCCCCACAAACCAAACAGCCCCTCGGACTCCAGCAAAGTTTAGATTAGAAAAGGATTTTCGGGAAGGCTCTAAATTCAGCGCCGGAAAGGCTAAATCAGCTCCAAGTAAGAAGACAGTGGAGAAGAGGAGGGAGAAATGGTGAACCAAAATGAAGGGGAAGGGAGGAAAGGGACAACGGGGGGAAAATTCCAGAGAGAATGAGGAGCCTCTCTTTAAACCCTCGAGGATACAATTTCGGGCACGTTTTTTTTTTATTTTAAGTTTTCACTTAAAACGCGTTTTTTGCTCCGTGTTTTTTATTTAGATAACGTTTTTTAAAAACAAACGTTATCTAGTTAAAATCAAAAAATACCCTTTTAAATATATAAAATTTTTTCATATATATCTGCAACTTTTTGTTAACAAATATTGTGAAAAAGATATCACAACGTTTTTTATAAAAACGTTGTGGTTTATGTGTTTTCTATTTACTACTTTGTACTAGTGTAGAGAAATAGACTATTCCAAGCAACAAACACATAGGTTCGGATTGTTTAACTTGTCTTCTGATAATCATAGCAATACTCAAAAGATTGTCCACAATCAGGCATTACTAATTACTACTTGTGATTAGAAATAATATCAATTACACGTAATATTATTCCTTAATCTAGCATATGATATTCGTTAACCAACTCAATCCTGCAGAAATCAAATCAGTTAAGCCAAATAACATTCAGAAATTAAATCAGATTACCAAGAATGAATTTCATGTGAGAAGGAATAAATAATGAATACTCAATTAACTATTAATTATAAATAAAGTTCAACATCCCTTAGAACTGAATAAAAAGAACTTAGCTCATGTCTTCAATCCTCCAATGTTATAGATGAGAGAATGTAGTAGATGATTGAATGAATAAAACCCAGACTATCATCCTCTATTTATAGTGCTAGACAAAGTTCTAAATCTTATGAGAAGTAGAAATCTAAATCCTAAAAGGAACTACAAATCATAACTAGTTTTCATAAAGAAATACAATCTAATTTGGAAATAAATCTTAGTATAAAGTAAATCATAAAGCTAATAGAAATAATAATCTCATTCCATGTTGAAATCTGCCAAAATCTGCATTTAGAAACTTTCTAAAAATCCAAGATTTTCCAATTTTCACGCTAAAATTCGCTGGGGCGAATTTTCATTTTCTGTTACGACATTCTTTGGTAAAATGAGCATAACATTTTATCTGGGAGGAGTTACGGGGCCTGATACCTATCAAAACGAAGATATCGACGAGATCTGCAACTTTCATTCTTTGAGATTTGACAGATTCTGGCTGTATCAAGGTCGAAATCAAGCTCCAACTGACTGCTATGCAAATTACAACTTCCAAACTTTGAGGTTCAACTTCCGCCTGGTAAAAAGATCATAACTTCTTCATACGAACTTCGATTGGGACGATTCAAGATGTTCCGGAAAGCTAAGGAAGAGCTCTATAATAAAATCCAAATCCCAAGCCAAGAACATGCGTCCAACTTAATACTAAAAACCCTACAATTTTCCCATTTTCCTCATTTCAGCTCCAATTTTTCTAAAATCATTAAACACCTTAATAAGCTCATATATATATGAAACATGCAATAAAACTAAATATAAAAGAATCAAAATAAATAAATAATATGCACTCATCAAATTTCCCCACACTTAGTCTTTACACGTCCTCATGTAAACCAAAAGTTTGATTTCCAAAAAAAATATGTTCAACCATTATGTCAAAAGATTTCAGGATACAAATCATGACTTTTAACACTAAACTCAAGTAAATCTAATCAATGTCTCATCATTTAACTCACAATGAACAACCTTACCATTTCACTAATGAACTTCATCAAACCAACATGTAACCACAAAAGAAACTTTCCTACAGTCCACATACTTACTCAACTTGGTTATTATAGAACAAAAATCATGTACATTGACTCACAATCAAGAACAAATTTTCCTTGCTTTTTAATTTTTTTATAGAGCCTTTTCTTTAACACAGAAGAATATATTTGCTTGTTTTTCTCGTATATTTTTTTTCTTGACATGTGCAATACCTCCTTTTCTTAGTCTTTTCAGAGTTACCCATTAGTGAACTTTCCACCAACGACTCCCAAACCAGATGATCTTAGGGCGCTAGGTGTAGAGACACCCTTAAGGCTTACTTATTCAAGTAACAAAGGCCACAAAAGTCGACTAGTCAAGCTGCTTTTATCCATCACACTTTTCAGCGTGAATACCACTGCTTCCCGAGGCTTGGATACCCAGTTAATTCGCATAATAAACATTGAAGCAGATTTTTATTTTTCATTTTTTTCTCTTTCTCTTTTTTTTTCATTCATCATTTTTTTCGCATGGTTCTGCAACAACATAAGCAAGTTAAATAGTTCTAAGTCATGAAATCAGTGAACATAGACAACTCCATAAATAACTTAGCCAAATAAACATGTGAAAGTAGTATGCACACAAGCCAATCATGTTTGATGATAAAGCATATACTTTGTAAACAATCTTATTCATTTATTAATAAAAAGTATTAATTTATTAAAGGCTTTTAAATTATCTACATGATGCTATTTTATAATATGTGATAAACCTATAGTTTTAAGCAATGCTTTTAGAATAATGATGATGATCATTCTAATGAGATCTAAATTCTTAGAAAGTTTAAAACTAAAATAGTTTCCAATCATTGGATTACTAAATTGGGGATTAGTGAATCCGGATAGATTGGTACATACGTTGCTTGCTCATTGGATGAGGATGATTGATCTCATGATCATTTATGTGGAGACACTAAAGTAAGTATGTAGGTGCTTATTAGAGAATAAGTTCACTGAACGTGGCTCACTAAGGAATACCTAATAGAGTTTTACTTGATTGTCAATAGGAATTCCTGTAGTGATAGTAGTACAAGTGATCCTTGAACTTGAGATCATCATAGTATCTTGTGTATGATGAGTTATACTTTGACTTATTTTTTAAGACCCTTAGGGTATATCAAAGGGTATGCTTGGGTATAATAAGTTGTACATGGAGATAATGTATGATCAATAAAGAATCTACCGCTTCTAGTAAAAGAAGAGAAATGTCCTATGTGATTCGATAAATGACAACCCAGTAGTCCTTGGCCAAGACAGAATGAAATTAGAAAGGAGTTTCTAATTTGCATTATTTGGAGTTGTTCATTTAAGAGTCGAAATACATATAATTAAATAAAATAAGACTTGACAGTAATTTCATGTGTCTTATATTTAATTGGGACATTGTTGAATTGTACGGTAACTATTTACTCAAATGTTCTTTTATGATTAATATTAAAATCTATATTATCTGGAAAGTCGTTAATCGCTAGGGAGGCTTATCCCTATTGTAGAATAAATATTATTTATTTAAATAAATTAATTATTTAATTTATTTATTTAAATAAGATTAGAATTGTTCTAATTGATTTATTCACAACCAGTTTAATATGGAGAACCTAAAGGGTCACACCATAAAAGTAAGAATAATTATTTAAGAAGTTAATGACATAATTACAATAATAAGTTAAGTATATTTAATTTAATTTATGGTGATAGAATAAATTAAATAGCTTAATATTTATTATTTAATATTTTAAAAATATTAAATATAAATTAATAAGAGGAGTCTTATTATTATTATTACTATTATTATTATTTAATTTCTAAAGGAGTTTGGAAATTAATTAATAAAAGTATTCTCATATATTTCTAATAAGATTAGGAGGTAAATTAATTAAAAGATTTTAATTAATTATTCCTAATAAAATTAGGAGCCTAATTAATTAAAGGATTTAATTAATTAAAATAAAACTCAATTTCTTAATTATTAAGGAGGGTTGCCCGCATCTATAAATAAGAGGAGTCTTATTATAGGTGATAAAGTGGTTGTTGACTTTTTCACAACATACGTAATTCCAATAGTTGGGAGAGTACATCCTTTTCTATGAGAGATAGAAAAACTAGGGTTTTACCAAACACTCATCTTCTTGAATCTTTCTTTTTCCTTGGTGGATTACCTCTAGAGGCCAAACACATGGGTGGCTAACGTTGATCAAAAGAAGGAACCAAACCTAGTGGATTCAAGATGAACGGGAACAGGATTGGAGGTGAACTTGTACCTGAGGAAGCTCGAATCTTCAAGGGTATGATTCTTGTTCTTCATATATTTTCGTTTAATTAATAATTGTGTATAAATGATGATCCGGGTATATGGTTTGTAAAATTTTAAACTCTAATTTTTACACGTTTCCGCTTATTTTGCGCAATTTGATTGCGTTTATGAATATTACAAACCTAACAGTGGTATCAAAGCCAAACCTTTATGCTAATTATTAATTGTTCAGATTTAATATGTATATTGATATGTGTTTAGAACAATTTAATTGGGCATAATTTGTTGTATAAAATTAAAATAAACAAATAAAAAAAATCGGGAGGCCCGTTTTGCTAAATCTCGTTATCTCATGTAACTTTGGTTAATGTGCAGATTATATATATAGTACGGTTTGATTCATATTATATAATACATATATATATGATATGTAATATAAGGTAACCATGATACAGGATCAGATTATGATTACATTATATATATATATATATATATATATATATATATATATATATATATATATATATATATATATAATTTTTAATTATTTTATAATTAAAATAAAGAGTTTATTTTAATCTTAAAATTTAGATTTCATGCTAACTAATTAGAGTTAGAATTGGATTCCATGATAACTAATTGGAGTTGAAATTGGATTCCATGTTTCCTTAAATAAATGAGTTTATTTAGATATGAAATAAGATTTCATATTATTCAAAATAAAAAAGTTTATTTGTGAATAGGAAAGAGAATCCGTATTTCCTTAAATAAAGGAGTTTATTTAGATATGGAATAAGATTTCATATTATTCAAAATAAAGGAGTTTATTTGTGAATAGGAAAGAGAATCCGTGTTTCCTTTAAATAAAGGAGTTTTTTTTAACTTGGAATTGGATTCCATAATTAATTAAAATAAATGAATTTATTTTGATTAAAGATTTTGATTAAACTAAAATAGTTTATTTTATTCAAAATTGGATAAATTAAAATAAAAGAGATTTATTTTGATTTAAATTTGGATTAAAATAAAGGAGTTTATTTTGATTCAAAATTAGATTTTATACTAACTAAATTTGTCCATTAAATGATATCAATATATATATTAAATGTATATTATTAATGAGATGAATGTTATTTATTGATGCATATGGTGATATGTATGATAATAAATGAGATTGATTATGGACTATTGACCAATGTGATTAAATTTTATTTTAGTTGAATGCATGAATGTATGGGTTATATTAAATGGGGTCTGCGTACCTCGTTTTCTCTAATTTTTCTTAATGTAAATTTTATCCTCCTCCTATGTACTTCCCCTTGACTGCTGATCAAGATTTCTATTTGTTTTAAATAGTTTTGTAATAGAAATAGTTAGAATTAATTTTGAAGAATTGGAGATCAAGGAGCAAGGAGCGCTTGAAGACCCGTTTGTAATGGAGCCCGATTTTAAATGTAATAGTTATATTTAAATATTAATTCTTGCACCCCTAGGGTTTGACCTTTTTGATTAACTTGGTGGCTCTAGTGAACCAAACTAGAATAAAAGTTCATAATTAATATAGGTAGAATATAGTATTATATATGTGCATGCTTATACTATATATATATATATATATATATATATATATATATATATATATATATATATATATATATATATATATATATATTTATATATATGTGTGTGTGTGTGTGTGTGTGTGTGTGTATACATGCACGCTAAACAAGATGAGACAAATTAATAACAAACTCCTCAAATATTTTATATTAAGTTATAACGTTCAAAGATATTTGGAATATCGAACGTTGCCTTCTAGCATGATAGAAATAATAGAGTATTGAATATTTAATATGAGTTTGTTGTGCACACACAAGGCAAGTATTAAATATTTAAGATGTTGTTTTTATTACATATGATGTTTATAAGGAATTGAACATTACTACTTTGTTGTGCACACACAAGGGCTGTAGTTTTCTCTTCACTTATATGAAAATATTGGGTCTGACTTAACTTAACTCATTTTAATTCGGATGTGCACACACTTGACCATTATGATTTAAGAGACAAAATACAATGAGTTACATAGTTAATGTAATTGACAAGAGTTGTCTACCTATTTATTTATATATAGTTTGTTGTGCACACACAAGGCTATATATATTTGAAATGGGATCCGTATTGTCACTAGCATATCTTTAATTAGATATTGTCGAACTATATATATCGAGGGTAATATAATTTGATGAAAATAGTGGGAGATACCAATTTAAAACAAGACCTAATTTATTTTGGTAATTAATAAAAGAATGTATGCTAAAATGTTGTTAATTATAAATTCATTTACAAAATTTTACAATGTCTAAATTACTATCACTGCGTAGCATATTAGATGTTAAATTAATTAGACCGAATTAAACGGATTGGTTAAGAAAATTGAGAACAGTTCTCAAAGCTGAAAAGCTATCTTATGTCATTAATACGCCTATCCCTGCAATGGTTGCAGACAATGCCTCTGAGGAAGAGATTGAAACTTTTAGAAAGTGGCAAGATGATGCATATTTGGCTCAATGCATCATGCTCGTATCCATGAGTAACAAGCTTCAACGTCAGCCTGAAACTATGAATACTCCTACTATACTCTTGCACGTCAAGTAGTTGATGGTGAGAAATGTAGGACTAATAGATATCAGATATCTAAGGAGCTCTTCCAATCTAGAATGACTGATGACACTACATTACAGATAAAAGTCCTTAACATAATCAATTTGATTGATCAATTAGGACAATGGGTTTTGTCATAGATGGACAGTTGAGCCAAGATTTGATCTTGCACTCACTCCCGGACTCCTTTCACAATTGTTATGAATTTTTCATATGAACAAGCTAGATATCAGCCTCGCTGACTTGCTTAACATGTTGAAAAATGTTGAGAGTCACTTTCCAACCAAGAAAGACCATGTCTTACTGGTAGGGGCCAAAGTATCTTCTGAAAAGAAGAACGATTCAAAGAAGGTAAATAGAAAGTCAAAAATAAAGGATAATAAGAACAAAACTGATACGGATAGCAAAGGAGTTTGCTTCCACTGCAATAAGCCTGGACACTGAAAAGAAATTGCAAGAAGCATCTTACAGAGGCTAACCAAAAGAAGCTTAGTGAAGTTTTGGTTACAATACAAATATAGTTTTTGTTCATGATTGAAATAAATTTTTTTTAAGTCAATGTTCTACTTGGGTATTGGATACCGGCTTTAGTTATCATAAATATAGATTTATGAAGGGACCAAGCAGAAGCAGAAAGCTAAACAAATATAAGTAATCCTATGTGTGGAAAATGAAGCAAAGGTTGCCACATTAGCCATAGAAACTTATAGTTTAGCAATGCCTACGGGCAAATCTATTAAGTCAATAAGTTTTTATTGTATTCTAGTTCTTGTTAGAAACATTATTTCTATTTTGTTGTTGGACAATGAAATGTTTGGTATTATAATTAAGAAAAATTGTTGTTTTATTTATAATAATAATATTTTGTATAGAATTGAAATATTACTTAATGGATTTTGTGTACTTGACTTGCGTGAAAAATTATTTTGTAAAATAAACAAACTAGTATAAGAAAAGGAGATGATCATTCAAAGAGTTAAATGTGTGTATTTGTTGAAATACAAGTGTGAATTATTTGAAATGTTCAAAGAATTCAGAAGTGAAACAAATTGGCAAAGTATTAGAATTTTTTGATCTGATCAAGGAATAAATACTTGTGCAATGAGTTTCTAAATCATCTCAAATGGTTTTCTCACAATGGACGCTTCCTGATACGTAATAATTGATTGATATATCTGAAAGAAAAAATTGTACCTTGTTGGACATGGTGCGGTTCATAATGATTTTATCGACATTCTAGTATTCTTCTGGGTCATGTCCTAAAAATGGCTGCATATCTACAAAAAGGTAACCTCAAAATCTGGCCCCAAGACTCCATAAAAGTTATGGACAGGGAGGATTCTTAATCTTAAGTATGTTAAAATAAGGGGTTGTCCAACTTATGTGAAAAGGTTTCAAAGGATAAGCTTGGAAAAAGATTTAACAAGTACAGATTTGTGGGACATCCTAAAGTAAGTTTAGAGTATATGTTCTATAATCCTACTTAGCAAAAGGTGTTTGTTGCGAAACACACTACCTTCTAAGATAAAGGTGTTTATCAATGAAGGAGCTAGTGGGAGGATAATAGATCTTAAAGAGTTCAAGAACCACAAATCACTATAAGTCAAATAAGAGAAACATGTAGATAGACCTATTATACCACAACCGAATCGTAAATCTAGAATAGTACCGAAGATACCTGGGAGTTATGGATTCATCATAGATGATGATGATGATGAGGTACGCATCATAGAAGATGATGATCCAGTTACATACGATGAGGTAAGAGTTATAGACACTTAGAGAAATGGATTAAAGCAAATTTCTCAAATATGGAACATTCATTTTGATGAGACAATCAAAAGAGTTTGATTTTATCAAAAATAAGAATGAACCTAGTGTGTACAAAAGGGTCAGTGGGAGCATCGTAACATTCCTGGTATTATATGTTGATATACTACGGATAAGGAATGACATACTAATGCTACAATCAGTAAAGATAAAATTGTATAAACATTCCTCCATGAATAATTTGGAAAGAGTATCTTAATTGGGGATAAAATCTATATAGATAGATTCAAGAGGATGTTCGACTTAACCCAAGAAACGTATATTTATTTGATACTAAAGTTGATTAGCATGGCAAACTCCAAGAGATGTCTCATGTTGATGAGCCCTGGAGTGCATCTCTCTTAATAGTCCCCATAGACTTCGAAAAGAGAGATCGCATGAGTGATAATCATGTATGCAATGAAATATACGAGACCTGATGATGATCGGTCATATTCTAGAGAAGATCATTGTGCAGTGAATTGGAAAAGTTCCAAACAGCAAAGAGTTGCTGGTTTAGTGATAAAGACAAAGTATATAGCTGTAAATGAAGCTGCAAGTTGATTGTTTAGATGATAAGTTCATTACAAAACTAGGAATAGTTCCTAAGTCTCATCTTGGATCTAAACATGTGTTGTGCCACTTTCATTTGATTATAAGAATCATTGAATGATGGGAAATCACTATAGAGATAGTGGACTCTCAATAACAACATTAAATATCTATTAACTAAAGCTTATCCAACAACAGGATAATCGTCACTTAGAGAAGAAGGGTATGAGATACCATGGCGATTGGCTTTAGTGCAAATGGGAGATTGAAAGTAGTATGCACACAAGTCAATCATGTTTGATGATAAAGCATATACTTTGTAATTAATCTTATTCATTTATTAATAAAAAGTTTTAATTTATTAAAAACTTTTAAATTATCTACATGATGATGTTTTATAATATGTGATAAACCCATAGTTTTAAGCAATGCTTTTAGAATAATGATGATGATCATTCTATTGAGATCTAAATTCTTAGAAAGCTTAAAACTAAAATAGTTTCCAATCATTGGATTACTAAATTGGGGATTAGTGAATCCGGATAGATTGTTATATATGTTGCTTGCTCATTGGATAAGGATGATTGATCTCATGATCATTTGTGTGGAGACATTAAAGCAAGTATGTAGGTGCTTATTAGAGAAGAAGTTCACTGAATGTGGCTCGCTAAGGAATACCTAATGGAGTTTTACTTGCCTGTCAATAGGAATTCCTGTAGTGATAGAAGTACAAGTGATCCTTGAACTTGAGATCATCATAGTATCTTGTGTATGATAAGTTATACTTCGACTTATTTCTTAAGACCCTTAGGGTATATCAAAGGGTATGCTTGGGTATAATAAGTTGTACATGGAGATAATGTATGATCAATAAAGAATCTACCGCTTCTAGTAAAAGAAGAGAAATGTCCTATGTGATTCGATAAATGACAACACAGTAGTCATTGGCCAAGGCAGAATGAAATTAGAAAGGAGTTTTTAATTTGCATTATTTGGAGTTATGCATTTAAGAGTCGAAATACATATAATTAAATAAAATAAGACTTGACAGTAATTCCATGTCTTATATTT
Organism: Panax notoginseng; assembly: GCA_016801055.1. Lineage (NCBI taxonomy): Eukaryota > Viridiplantae > Streptophyta > Magnoliopsida > Apiales > Araliaceae > Panax > Panax notoginseng. The sequence goes on along the minus strand of CM029016.1, from coordinate 49,247,370 downwards.
AATTGGGACATTGTATGGTGGAAGGATTGAATTGTACGGTAACTATTTACTCAAAGGTTCTTTTATGATTAATGTTGAAATCTATATTATCTGAAAAGTCGTTAATCGCTAGGGAGGCTTATCCCTATTATAGAATAAATATTATATATTTAAATAAATTAATTATTTAATTTATTTATTTAGATAAGATTAGAATTATTCTAATTGATTTATTCACAACCGATTTAATATGGAGAACCTAAAGGGTCACACCATAAAAGGAAGAATAATTATTTAAGAAGTTAATGACATAATCGCAATAATAAGTTAAGTATATTTAATTTAATCTATGGTGATAGAATAAATTAAATAGCTTAATATTTATTATTTAATATTTTAAAAATATTAAATATAAATTAATAAGAAGAGTCTTATTATTATTATTACTATTATTATTATTTAATTTCTAAAGGAGTTTGGGAATTAATTAATAAAAGTATTCTCATATATTTCTAATAAGATTAGGAGGTATATTAATTAAAAGATTTTAATTAATTAATCCTAATTAGATTAGGAGCCTAATTAATTAAAGGATTTAATTAATTAAAATAAAACTCAATTTCTTAATTATTAAGGAGGGTTGCCCGCATCTATAAATAAGAGGAGTCTTATTATGGGTGATAAAGTGGTTGTTAACTTTTTCACAACATACGTAATTCTAATAGTTGGGAGAGTACACCCTTTTCTATGAGAGATAGAAAAACTAGGGTTTTATCAAATACTCATCTTCTTGAATCTTTCTTTTTCCTTGGTGGATTACCTCTAGAGGTCAAACACATGGGTGGCTAACGTTGATCAAAAGAAGAAACCAAACTAGGTCGATTCAAGATGAACGCGAAAAGGATTGGAGGTGAACTTGCACTTGAGGAAGCTCGAATCTTCAAGGGTATGATTCTTGTTCTTCATATCTTTTCGTTTAATTAATAATTGTGCATATAGGATGATCCGTGTATATGGTTTGTAAAATTTTAAACTCTGATTTTTACACGTTTTCGCTTATTTTACACAATTTGATTGCGTTTATGAATATTACAAACCTAACAGATGATTCTCATATTCAAGTACTTATGTATCACAAATTCAATTGAAATTAGTTTTTATGGATCATGGTTTAGTTTTCATCATTCATCAACTAATTAAGCATCAAACAGAATCTGAATTTTAGTATCGATTTCCAATCTTTGACTTTAATCTTTTTAACACATAGCCAAATAGAATCATGAAACCAAAATTTTCAAAAATTTTCAAAAGCATTAATTTTTTCAAACTTCCCATCAAAATTGGATCAATATCCCCTAATAAAATAAAAACCTAAAACTTCCCCCCCCCACACTCAAACCTTACATTGTCCCCAATGTAAGAAAATCATGCAAAGAAGAAAATACTACTAGCTAACATGCAATAAAAAAACTAAAAAGTGAAGGGATAGAAAATTCAAATCTAAGATCTTGGGTTGTCTCCCAAGCAGCTACCCTTATTTATTGTCATTGGCTTGACATCATCCTTCTCATTCTATGTAATTGGACTTGTGAACTTCAAGTGGACTGCTAATGTAACAACCCGATATTTTCTATATAAATAAATAAGAAATTTTGGGTATAAATTTTTTTTATTTTAAAGATGAGGATTTGTACAAGATAAAGCATATGTAATTATGTAATAAATAAAAATATATTTATTACATGAATGTTTACAAATAATTTTATTTTAGAATTATTGATTATTATAAAGTATATTCGTATAATAATTAATTTTATAGTAGAAAGGTTTTCATTAATTATTTTTCATGAAAATATAATTATATACTATTTAAATAATATATGAAATAATTTTTAGAATTATTATAATAACTATTTATTTTATTATATGAATCTATGCTAGATTAATTATGTTAATTATTTTAACTTAATTAATAATGTTATATATGAAGAATAAATCAGATATGGAATCCAAACCCTAATTTTAGATTTTTATCAAGGAATGAGAATAATAATATAATATTAATTATATTTTAATTTTTCAGTGCTATAAATATGTACTGTATGTACGTATTGAGGATGGTTTGTCAATTATGGTGTATAATGTCAAAACCCTAGCATTAATTTGTTTAACCCTATTTTTAAATTCAAATGAAAAATTCAAGACTGTTATATAACTGTGTTATATATGTTGTATATTAAATGATTGATTAGGTAAATCCTAATTAAAATCTAGAAACCTAATTAATCTTTAGAAAACCCCTAATTATAAAACCCTAATTTCTGAAATGAGAAACCCTAATTTGAAACCAAAACTGCAGTTTGTGATCAGTCAGAAATTGTGTTAATATGATTAATATCATGTATAGTAGATTTTATTACTAATTATGGAAAACCTAATTAGTAATTTAAAATCCTAATATCTAGAAACCCTAATTTGGTAATTAGAAACCCTAATTGTAATTTGGTAACTCTAATTATCAAAATAGTAAACCCTAATTGCTAATTTAGCAATGTTAATTATAATTAGCGATATTAAACCCCAATGTTCCTATATAAAGTAATTAGAAACCAAATCAAATTAACAATCCCTAATTTTCTATTTTTAGAAACTAATTTGATTTTTTATTTTATTTTAAACCCTAAATGAAAACCTAAAAATTCATTTTGTGTTAAACCCTAAGGGTCAAACCCTAAGGGTTTGCAAGGATTACAAGATTGCCATTAAAATTCCAAGGCAAATGACCATTATACCCCTTGCATTATTGAAGCTAATGTATAGGTTTTGACCTTAGGTGAAGTTGGTGACCAAATCCAACAACCCCATGTGCTAAAAACTCCAGCAACCAGCCATTTGTAACAGCCATACATGCATCTAACACTTCTATAAATAGATTTGGAGAGAGAGAAATTCATTTACTAGCTCATTTTGTGCACAACACTCAACCTAACTCTCTCAAGCCCCACACCTCCAAAAATTTCAAGGCATATCAGTCACAAACAAAGCCCCACGATCACCCTTAGCAAATCATAAGCACAGAATTAAAGATTGATCAAAGAAGGTATAAACCCTAGCCATGAAATCTAACCTTTGATCTGTTGTTAAATGTTAAGTTTGTTGTGTAAATATGTTGTATGGAGTCTAATTAAGTGATCTGGGTTGATAGATGTTAGATCCATAACATCTATAGACTCATATCTAGTATTTTACAAAATCTAGAAAAGTTTTGTTTGGTGGTCTGACAACGAATGTCAGTCCTTATATCTCTGTGATGTAAAGATTTTTGTGTTTTGAATGTTTATAGTTGTAGTCAGTTATGTGCTCTTTGATCTGGATCAAGAATTAAGTTCATATCATAAACGGATTGAAAGATAATCGAGGTCAAAATCCGTTGACCGGCCATGACTGGGCGTTTCTGGGTAACCCAGAAACTGCCCAGAAATGGTCTCACAAGACTTTTGACGCCTCGGATCTTGCATGATGTTGTTGATTTGTGTTTGTTGTTGCATTAAAGTTATAGTATGGTAGTTATAATACGTGATAATGCTCTTAGATCGCTTTTATCACAATCATACTGGATTTTGGGGGATGGTCAAACCAAGCAGAAGTTCACGGATGAGCTTTCTGGGTAACCTAGAAAGTTCATGAGCGTGGCTTCTAACATGGTTTGACCGGACAAGATCTTGCTATTATGTTGTTGTTTTGTTGATTTTATGTAATAGAAATGTTGTCCTACATGTTGGCTACATACTGAAGCTTATAGATCACTAAACCATTGCATGATCAACAAGTTATAGAAGCCCAAAACTAGTCAGTCGAACTGTTCTTTATTTCTGGGCAACCCAGAAAATGAAGAACAGCTCTGACAGCTTGTTCGTGAGCCTAGATCTTGCATTTGTAATATGTGTTATGTTATGAACCTGTTGATGGCTGGATCATGTAGTCTTGCACGAGTACTGCAAGATCTGACTAACAACATGCCCAGAAACATTACATATTACGAATTAAACTTGGTCAAACCTAGTACCCTCGTGACTGACTTTGAAGATCTGGGTTTGCTGAAGAACACCTTCAGCGATAATTTTGTCGCCAAAAGTACCTTTAGCGACACTTAATTTTGGAAATTAATTATTTTAATTAAATAAATAGAAAAAAATAATTTTAAATTATTAAAAATGCAAAATAAATTATTAAAAATTATTTTAAAGTCTAAAAATTAGTTTTTAATTATTTTTAATATATTTCATAAATATTTAATATTTTTGAAATATTAAAGGTATTTAATTTATTTAATTATTATATTAAATAAATTATTTAAATATGATTTTTAATATTTGAAAAAATCATTTAAAATTATATAATGATATAAGAAAATATTTTAAGTTATTTTTAATAACTTTTAATATTTTGTGATGAAATTCATTAATAAATTAATATTAATGATAATTAAGTTATTTAATAAAAGAATTAAATAAATTAATTAAAAATTATTTTATTATATTAAAAATTATTTTAAATAATAATAAGGTATTTAAAAATATTTTAAGTTATAAAATATAACTTTTAATATTTAAAGGTAAATTTCATTAATTAATTATTATTAATGATATTAAAATTATTTAATAATTTAGTTTAAAAAATGATTTTATTATTATAAAAATCATTTTAAATGAAAATAAAGTGTTTAAAGATATTTTAAGTTATAAAATATAACTTTTAATATTTAAAGGATAATTTCATTAATAATTTAATATTAATGATATTTATTTAACATTAATGATATTAAATTTATTTAATAATTATATTGAATAAATTGTTTTAAAATGGTTTTATTAATTTAAAAAAATCATTTAAAATGGATATGAATTAAAAATATTTTAAGTTATACTTAATGACTTTTAATATTTTGAGGAATAGTACGTTAATATTTTAATATTAATGATAATTATTTAAAAATAATTTTAAATATTTTAAAAATTATTTAAGGGTAATATTAATACTTTAAAAATATTTTGGGTTATTATAAATAACTTTAATATTTTGGCAATGGTTTCATTAATAGTTTAATATTAATTAAAGGTTAATGATAATAGAATTGTTTAATATTTAAATCATTTAATAATGATTCTGGAATTTAAAAATTTATGATAAATTATAATAAATATTTAAAAATTATTATAAGTCATTTAAAAATAATATGACTGATAATTACAGATATTGAGCTACAGGATAGAGTCTTAGACTCGATAATTACCCCATAAAGCCGTCGATACACCGGCATATTTTAAAAATTGATCTGGGCTTAGATAGGTTGACTTGATAAGTGTTTATTTGTGATTCAATGGTTGTTAAACTTATGTGTCAATGTGAATAGGTTATGTGATGGCTGCAATAAGCAGTGTTATGTGTTGCGATATATTATTCTAATCAGTAAAATGATCTTATTACTGATAGGTTGTTATACAAAAGATAAAACTAAGTTGTGAATTGTAAGCAGCGCATCATGCAAGTATCTTACATTTGCATTTTCTTTATGCAATGGACATTAGTAAGAATGTTTGAGAATTATATTACTACTGTACAGATTATTAACCATATTGTTATCTATATTAGATACGCTCATTGATTATTAACATGTTAGTATATGGTAATTCAGATAGATATTCTGTTCATTAATTTCTAGATATGGTTATATAAGTGTCCCCACTTGGATAATCATTGTATTTAATCACATATTGATACACATTTTTCAGTATATATATATATATATATATATATATATATATATATATATATATATATATATATATGTTGACTTATAAGTTATTGTTGAACAAGATAAAATCTTTTTGTATCCAATCAAATTGTTTTGATTCGGATTCCAGACTAAGTATGAACATCCCGATCAAGGGAAAACTTTTATGCGCCCAAGGCGAACAGGGTGAACGATCATATCGTTCTTGCATGTAGTATTGATCAATACAGGGTACAACTGGCTGATCACCCCTGTGCCCGTAAATTATGATGGTTTATAGATGAAATTCTGTTTAAGCTATTCGAAAATTGAAAATGATGTCAATAGTATATCACCTTAACCCTATTTATAGTCAGTATGTAGTTTCAAAATTTTTAAAGAGGGTTGTTATGTTATTGTTATCGGTACAGGTTACTCCACAATTATTGATTTGTTGTAGAAGGGTAGTATAAAGAAAATATTTAAATTCTTTCAGCTTATATATATAATTGTTAATACTTGTTGGGCACTAAAATGCTCATCATTGCTTAATTTAAATATTTTTAGTTAAGTGTGAACAACCAGAAGGCTCTGCTAAGAACAAGGGAAAAAGGAAAGGTTGTTGAATGAATGAAATGTTGTCTTATGTAATAGTTTGGTATTATAAAGATAATGATATATATTATCTATCATGTTATGTAAGAAATGTATTAAAGGTTACGTACTTGGGAGCTAGACTATGATAATCATGTAAATTAAGTTTAATAATTATATTGTTGTTATTATTATTCATATTATTTCGCTCATAGAAATGGTATCGTGAAGCACCGAGTTCGGGTTTCAAGTACCTGAATTTGGGGGCTTTACAGGTTGGTATCAGAGCTTAGGGTTAGAAACCTTAGGTAGGATAGACCTTAGGCTATAACCTTAGAACAGAGGGAAACGTTGAAAATATAAATAACTCATATTGAGTTTAAAAGGAGATGAATTGAATAAATTCATCGTCAAACAAAATAAAAGATAACAAATATAAAACTATTATTTGCTGTGTGTATATACTATATGCTAATCAGGATAACTTATGTGTGTAGATGTCTGGTGAAAAAGGCTTGTTATATGCTTATAGCATGAAGAAGGATCAAATATATACATCCGAGCTAATATCAAAGCCAATAGCTGAAATAGAGGCTCACGATGAAAACAACTCTGACGAGGTGGTTATTGTAGAAAACGTAGTACCAGATCTAGAGATGGTGGAGCTGACAGATAGTGATTCATACACTAAAATTGAAGCTGATCAAGCATCAATGGAAGTGCAGAATCTTAGGAATAAGGTTTCTTCTCTGAAAAGGTTGTGGGAGATAGAAAAGCTGCTTAATAGTCAACTGCGACAGGCGTTAATAGAAACAATGGAAGAACAAGATAAAATTAAAATTCAAATTGATCAGATGGGAGCCACAAGCAACATATCATGTGCAGCTCCGAGCAATAAGGGAAAAAGAAAGATAGAAGACCACGACATAGGAAAATCTGGTAAGAAGAAAGGAAAAAGAATATGTTACATTTGCGGCTATAAGGGACATACCACTTTGTATTGTCCTGACTATAAACCAGGTGCATGTTTTATTTATGGATTGGAGGGTCATCAGGCGAAAGGTTGTCCAAGAAAAAGGCGTAGCAAATAGGTAGTATAGATTCTGTTGTGTAGGTGTGTTTAATGTAATATATATGATAAGTATGTCTGTGTAATGTAATGTTCCCAACTTTTGTATTAGCCAAGACTGTAAATCCTGACTTTTGTGGTCACAAAGGGATAGCTGATGTTTAATGCATTATGTGATAAGCTATATAAAGTATTCGTTAAATGAATATGAAGCTATGTTTGAGTAATGAAACAAGTTTAATATATTAAACTTATATGATAAGGTTTAGAATGAAAGTTAAATTTATGATTTTATTTAATCAGATAATGTCGCCAAGACGTCGAACTCGAAATCAAAGGGCAGAAGAACCTGTCAACAATGTTGAGGGACAACAACAAGCAGACCCGATGTAGCACTTTACGAACATGGTAGCTCAGGTTATGCAACAGGGAATACCAGCCGCAGGGAACCAGCCGGACAACCGCTTGGCGAACTTTAAAGATTTTAAGGCGGTGGGACCGCCAGAATTTAAAGGTACCACTGACCATGTTGAAGCTCAAACTTAGGTCAAAGAGATTAAAATAGCATTTGTGATAGCTAGGGTAGCTGAGGGGCAAAAGACCGCTTTTGCCACTTACATGATGAAGGGTGAGGCAAACTTTTGGTGGGAAGCGAATCAAACAAGGGCAGGAGAAGGTGTAGTTACATGGGATAGGTTTAAAACACTATTTTTTTAAAACTATTTTTCGTCTAGTATGCAGGCTAGGATGGAGCTAAAATTTTTAGAGTTGAAGTAGGAGAATATGACGGTGTCAGAATACGCCGTAAAATTTAATGAGTTAGCTAGGTTTGCTCCCCATCAAGTTGATACGGAGGCTAGGAAAGCGAGAAGGTTTGAGCTGGGATTAAAGCCCTGGCTTTATAACAAGGTGGTAGCGTTATAGATTACTACATTTGCAACACTCATGGAGAAAGCTATTATTGCTGAGGAGGGGAGTGAGAACATGAGCCTCTACAACAAGGAGAGAAAGAACAAAGGTAAGGTAGAAGGAGTTGGGAAGGTAGGAATTAATAGTGGAAGCCTGAGTGGAGATGGAAAGAGGAAGGTGAACAATTTTGGAAGTGTGCAGGTAAAACAAGAAGGGGTGAAGAAACAGATGGTGCCGTGTAAGACTTGTGGAAAGAACCACTCTAGAGAATGTCTGAAAGGTAAATTTGTTTGTTATAAGTGCGGGCAGGAGGGCCATATCTCTCCCAACTCCCCCAATCCAAGAATGAATAGTGGGTGTTTTCTGTGCGGGTTGACTGAACACAAGGTGAAGGATTGCCCGAAGAGGAGGACGGAGGTAAGAAGTGTGAATACTAGCACTGGCAGCGGGACTTTAGCAATCACAGGACCGACTTCGTCAAACAAGCCAACAAAATCAACATTAAAGGTCTAAAACATAACTGTCCAGAATACGGCGGCAGCTGGCAATGGAACTCCAGGTATTATTCGTATAACTTTTATTTTATTATACATGATTTTCTTATATATAGTAAATTATTTTATAAAGAAATTTTGATGGAGGAATTTGAGTTCTTTTAGAAACTTAAATTTTCGTTTAATCAGATAGACAAGCTTTACGTGAATAGTTAAAGATCAGTTTGATCAAAGTTGGTCGAGATTTACTTATGAAGATTGTATGTGCTATGTACCCCTGTATGTATGAGTTTTAAAACGGTGATTCCGGGGACGGAATCTTTATAAAGGAAGGTGAATGTAACAACCCGATATTTTCTATATAAATAAATAAGAAATTTTGCGTATAAATTTTTTTTTTATTTTAAAGATGAGGATTTGTACAAGATAAAGCGTATGTAATTATGTAATAAATAAAAATATATTTATTACATGAATGTTTACAAATAATTTTATTTTAGAATTATTGATTATTATAAAGTATATTTTTATAATAATTAATTTTATATTAGAAAGGTTTTCATTAATTATTTTTCTTGAAAATATAATTATATATTATTTAAATAATATATGAAATGATTTTTAGAATTATTATAATAACTATTTATTTTATTATATGAATCTATGCTAGATTAATTAAGTTAATTATTTTAACTTAATTAATAATGTTACATATGAAGAAAAAATCAGATATGGAATCCAAACCCTAATTTTGGATTTTTATCGAGGAATGAGAATAATAATATAATATTAATTATATTTTAATTTTTCAGTGCTATAAATATATACTGTATGTAGGTATTGAGGATGGTTGGTCAATTATGGTGTATAATGTCAAAACCCTAGTATTAATTTATTTAACCCTATTTTTAAATTCAAATGAGAAATTCAAGACTGTTATATAACTGTGTTATATATTTTGTGTATTAAATGATTGAATAGGTAAACCCTAATTAAAATCTAGAAATCCTAATTAATCTTTAGAAAACCCCTAATTATAAAACCCTAATTTCTGAAATGAGAAACCCTAATTTGAAACCAAAACTGCAGTTTGTGATCAGTCAGAAATTGTGTTAATATGATTAATATCATGTATAGTAGATTTTATTGCTAATTATGGAAAACCTAATTAGTAATTTAAAGCCCTAATATCTAGAAATTCTAATTTGGTAATTAGAAACCCTAATTGTAATTTGGTAACCCTAATTATCAAAATAGTAAACCCTAATTGCTAATTTAGCAATGTTAATTATAATTAGCGATATTAAACCCCCAATGTTCCTATATAAAGTAATTAGAAACCAAATCAAATTAACAATCCTTAATTTTCTATTTTTAGAAACTAATTTGATTTTTTATTTTATTTTAAACCCTAAATGAAAACCTAAAAATTTATTTTGTGCTAAACTTTAGGGTTAAACCCCAAGGGTTAAACCCTAAGGGTTTGTAAGGATTACAAGATTGCCATTAAAATTCCAAGGCAAATGACCATTATACCCCTTGCATTATTGAAGCTAATGTATAGGTTTTGACCTTAGGTGAAGTTGGTGACCAAATCCAACAACCCCATGTGCTAAAAACTCCAGTAACCAGCCACTTGTATCAGCCATACATGCATCTAACACTTCTATAAATAGATTTGGAGAGAGAGAAATTCATTTGTTAGCTCATTTTGTGCACAACACTCAACCTAACTCTCTCAAGCCCCACACCTCCAAAAATTTCAAGGCATAGCAGTCACAAACAAAGCCCCACGATCACCCTTAGCAAATCATAAGCACAGAATCAAAGATTGATCAAAGAAGGTATAAACCCTAGCCATGAAATCTGACCTTTGATCTGTTGTTAAATGTTAAGTTTGTTGTGTTAAATATGTTGTATGGATTCTAATTAAGTGATCTGGGTTGATAGATATTAGATCCATAACATCTATAGGCTCAGATCTAGTATTTTAATAAATCTGGAAAAATTTTGTTTGGTGGTCTGACAACGAATGTTAGTCCTAATATCTCTATGATCTGTAAAGATTTTTGTGTTTTGAAAGTTTGTAGTTGTAGTCGGTTATGTGCTCTTTGATCTGGATCAAGAATCAAGTTAATATCATAAACGGATTGAAAGATAATCGAGGCCAAAAGTCGTTGACCGGCCATGACTGGGCGTTTCTGGGTAACCCAGAAACTGCCCAGAAATGGTCTGACAAGACTTTTGACGCCTCGGATCTTGCATGATGTTGTTGATTTTTGTTTGTTGTTGCATTAAAGTTATAGTATGGTAGTTATAATACGTGATAATGCTCTTAGATCGCTTTTATCACAATCATACTGGATTTTGGGGGATGGTCAAACCAAGCAGAAGTTCACGGATGAGCTTTCTGGGTAACCTAGAAAGTTCATGAGCGTGGCTTCTAACATGGTTTGACCGGACAAGATCTTGCTATTATGTTGTTGTTTTGTTGATTTTATGTAATAGAAATGTTGTCCTACATGTTGGCTACATACTGAAGCTTATAGATCACTAAACCATTACATGATCAACAAGTTATGGAAGCCCAAAACTAGTCAGTCGAACTGTTCTTCATTTTTGGGTAACCCAGAAAATGATGAACATCTCTGACAGCTTGTTCATGAGCCTAGATCTTGCATTTGTTTTATGTTATGAATCTGTTGATGGCTGGATCATGTAGTCTTGCATGAGTACTGCAAGATCTGACTAACAGCATGCCCAGAAACATTACATATTACGAATTAAACTTGGTCAAACCTAGTACCCTCGTGACTGACTATGAAGATCTAGGTTTGCTGAAGAAGACCTTCAGCGACAGTTTTGTCGCCAAAAGTACTTTTAGCAACACCTAATTTCGAAAATTAATTATTTTAATTAAATAAATAGAAAAGAATAGTTTTAAATTATTAAAAATGCAAAATAAATTATTAAAAATTATTTTAAAGTCTAAAAATTTGTTTTTAATTATTTGTAATATATTTCATAAATATTTAATATCTTTGAAATATTAAAGGTATTTAATTTATTTAATTATTATATTAAATAAATTATTTAAATATGATTTTTAATATTTGAAAAAATCATTTAAAATTATATAATGATATAAAAAAATATTTTAAGTTATTTTTAATGACTTTTAATATTTTGTGATGAAATTCATAAATAAATTAATATTAATGATAATTAAGTTATTTAATAAATAAATTAAATAAATTAAATAAAAATTATATTATTATATTAAAAAACATTTTAAATAATAATAAGGTATTTAAAAATATTTTAAGTTATAAAATATAACTTTTAATATTTAAAGGTAAATTTCATTAATTAATTATTATTAATGATAGTAAGATTATTTAATAATTATATTAAATAATTTAGTTTAAAAAATGATTTTATTATTATAAAAATCATTTTAAATAAAAATAAAGTGTTTAAAGATATTTTAAGTTATAAAATATAAATTTTAATATTTAAAGGATAATTTCATTAATAATTTAATATTAATGATATTAAATAAATGGTTTAAAATGGTTTTATTAATTTTAAAAAATCATTTAAAAAGGATATAAATGAATTAAAAATATTTTAAGTTATACTTAATGACTTTTAATATTTTGAGGAATAACACGTTAATATTTTAATATTACTGATAATTATTTAAAAATGATTTCAAATGTTTTAAAAATCATTTAAGGGTAATATTAATACTTTAAAAATATTTTGGGTTATTATAAATAACTTTAATATTTTGGCAATGGTTTCATTAATAGTTTAATATTAATTAAAGATTAATGATAATAGAATTGTTTAATATTTAAATCATTTAATAATGATTCCGGAGTTTGAAAATTTATGATAAATTATAATAAATGTTTAAAAATTATTATAATTCATTTAAAAATAATATGATTGATAATTACAGATATTGAGCTACAAGATAGAGTCTTAGACTGGATAATTACCCGATAAAGCTGTCGGTACACCGACATGTTTCAAAAATTGATCTGGATTTAGATAGGTTGACTTGATAAGTGTTTATTTATGATTCAATGGTTGTTAAACTAATGTGCCAATGTGATTATGTTATGTGCTGACTACAATAAGCAGTGTTATGCGTTGTGATATGTTATTCTAATCAGTAAAATGATCTTATTACTGATAGGTTGTTATACAAAAGATAAAACTAAGTTGTAAATTGTAAGCAGCGCATCATGCAAGTATCTTACCTTTGCATTTTCTTTATGCAATGGACATGAGTAAGAATGTTTCAGAATTATATTATTACTGTACAGATTATTAACCTTATTGTTATATATATTAGATACGCTCATTGATTATCAACATGTTAGTATATGGTAATTCAGATATATATTTTGTTCGTTAATTTTTAGATATGGTTATACAAGTGTCCCCACTTGGATAATCATTGTATTTAATCATATATTGATACACATTTTTTAGTATGTATATATATATATATATATATATATATATATATATATATATATGTTAACTTATAAGTTATTGTTGACCAAGATAAAACCTTTTTTTATCCAATCAAATTATTTTGGTTCGGATTCCAGACTAAGTATGAACATACCGATCAAGAGAAAACTTTTATGCGCCCAAGGCGGACAGAGTGAAAAATCATATCGTTCTTGCATGTAGTATTGATCAATACAGGGTACAACGTGCTGATCACCCCCATGCCCGTAAATTATGACAGTTTACAGATGAAGTTCTATTGAAGCTATTCGAAAATTGAAAACAATGTTTATAGTATGTCACCTTAACCCTATTTATAATCAGTGCGTAGTTTTAAAATTTTGAAAGAGGGTTGTTATGTTATTATTATCGGTACAGGTTACTTCACAACTATTGATTTGCTGTAGAAGGGTAGTATAAAAAAATATTTAAATTCTTTTAGCTTATATATATAATAGTTAGTACTTGTTGGGCACTCAAATGCTCATTCTTGCTTAATTTAAATATTTTCAGCTAAATGTGAACAACCAGAAGGCTCTACTAAGAACAAGGAAAAAAGGAAAGGTTGTTGAATGAATGAAATGTTATCTTATGTAATAGTTTGGTATTATTAAGACAATGATATATATTATCTATCATGTTATGTAAGGAATGTATTAAAGGTTACGTACTTGTGATCTAGACTCTGATAATCATGTAAATTAAGTTTAATAATTATATTATTGTTATTATTATTAATATTATTCCGCTCATAGAAATGGTATCATGAAGCACCGAGTTCAGGTTTCAAGTACCTGAATTTGGGGGCTTTACAGGTTGGTATCAGAGCTTAGGGTTAGAAAGCTTAAGTAGGATAGACCTTAGGCTATAAACTTAGAACAGAGGGAAACGTTGAAAATATAAATAACTCATATAGAGTTTAAAAGGAGATGAATTGAATAAATTCATCGTCAAACAAAATAAAAGATAACTTATATAAAACTATTATTTGATGTGTGTATATACTATATGCTAATCAGGATAACTTATGTGTGTAGATGTCTGATGGAAAAGGCTTGTTATATGTTTATAGCATGAAGAAGGATTAAATCTATACACCTGAGCTAATATCGAAGCCAATAGCTGAAATATAGGCTCACGATGAAAACAACTCTGACGAGGTGGTTATTGTAGAAAACGTTGTAAGACCCCAACTTATTATAAATAAAATTAAATTTTCTTTATTTATTATTTTGAAATAGTAAGGGTTAATTTGATTAATTTGGTTAGTTATGGGTAAAATGCGCAAATATTTCAAATAAGCAGGTGGTTATAAAATATTCATTGTTGTCGGGGAATATTCATTTGGTCGTGGAATATTCTTCTTGTCGGGGAATATTCGTACGACGGCGCAATCTTTTATGGGCCCAATAACGGAAAAGTGATTGGATGAATAAAACGACAAAAATAAGTTGTTTATAAATAACAACGTGGTTGTTACCGTTAATACTGTTGGAATACCCGGTGGTTAAAACACAATAATACGCGTTGTTGCACAGTAGCACACGGTATTGCACTAATTATTGATTTTTACGTAAGAATGCATTACTCAATAATTGTTACAGTAATTATTGTTCAGTATTTTATTTTATTGATTCAATAATTGCTGCGTTGATATTTTATATTACTGTTGTTTTAATAATTGTCACCACACAATATTTTCTATTATCGGAGCAATAATTCATATTATCTGAATAATATTATTAGATAACATTATTGGCAATGTCTAGAAAGTTCTGTCTAAGGAGAGGTTTGGTCATCTAATTGTACGCCAGTAAGGAGAGATCCTTATTAGAAAGCCTCTCTTTCCTAGGAACGGCCTGGTTGCTAGTACTGTGATTCTGTAATATTATTTGTGAATAATTAATTATTGATTTATATGATGAGAAAAATATTGATTTTATGTGGATATAGATGGAGAAAATTTTTAAATGTGACAATTGTTGAAAATTAATATTTTATCTTTTTCTGAAAAAATAATTTATTTAAATATATTATTTTAATAATATATTAATTGTGATATTTTTACAATGAATGTGGGATATATGAGTATATGAGGAGGAAGAGTATTTTGTGGCATTAAATGATTAACACATGTTTTGTGTGTCGGTGGACCCTAATAATTGACTGAAATTTGATTATAGCCTGTAAAATCGTCCGTTTATGGATTTCGGTCAATTTCTGTTAGAATTTGGAAAAACTTTCTTCTGTAAAGTTGTAGAGAATTGAATTTCTATAAAAAATCGCGAGATTCGAATTTTTTGATAAAAGGGCTATTTATTGTGAACTATTGAAGTTTCGGTATATCTGGTGTGAATTGATTTTTGGAGTTTAAATGATTTTTGTTAGAAAAATATTTTTTGTACTTTGGTGGCCCTCACTTGCACATGTTAATGGCTAAATTCAAGTATCTAGAGATGGGCTTGAATATTTTGTAATTATATTATTATTATATTCAATTTTTTGCTTTGGTGTTCTAAGCATTTTCCTATAAATAGGGTGCTTAGGTTAGAATTAAAAATCACACCAGAAACTACAGATTTCTCTATCTTTCTCTCTCTATAATATCGAGCGTATTTTATGAGTATTTTTATACTTTGAGTATTGCTATACGGTGCAAGTTCTTTCAGCACTATATCAAGTATTCCAGTCAGAAGTACTATTCTTTCTAAGGTAAGGGATGTTATTTTCTTCATAAGTGATATTATTTCTTCAATATCATTATGCCGAAATATTTGTTGGAACTTTTTATCAAATTTGGAACTTTTTTATGTCGGAGTTACTATTCATGAGTTACTATTCACGAGTTACTATTCACGAGTACTATTCACGAAGCATGATGATGTTTTTTGTGAAATTTCTATCTTTTAGTGTCGAAGTTACTATTCACGTATACGGCACTATTCACGTATACGGCACTATTCACAAATACGACACTATTCACAGAAAAATTAAATTTTTACCCTGTGTCCAGGATATCTATTATGGATACTAGCTTTGATTGTATCCATGTTTTGATCATTCTTGAAATTTACTTCGCTATGATTATTTATGAAGTATTTTTGAACTCGGATTGTTTGAAATACGAATCCTTAATATTTATTCTTTTGTTTCACTGGATTCGTTTTTTGTAAAAGATTTTTCATCATCCTCAGTCCTAAATGATGATATAACTGAATATATTTGGCCTGTAGTGCAAAGATTAATGATTTTATGATGAATATCTTTGGCCTGTAGTGCAAAGATGAACAGGTGTTGTGATAAACATGACCGACTGATTAATATCTTTGGCCTGTAGTGCAAAGATAACTATTTGATTCAAGATGTATATTGATTGATGTTACAGGGATAAAATATCGATGATGAACTTTTAAATTCATAGATGATAGTAGATTTCATTCTCTACTTAACTCTTCTAATGAATTGTTGTTTCCGCTACAGTTGTTGATCTAAAACTTGTTGTCTATTGTATTCTATCAGATCTTTACTGGGCTAGTTGAGCTCACCCTTTTCCTTGTTGTTACATTTTTCTTCTCAGGAGGCGAGAATGTAGCGAGTACTAGTCGGGGTGTGGAATGATGGTTCTAGAAGTGGTTCTAGTAGTCCTCACTAATCTGTAAAATAGTGTATTAATAATTGTAATGAGAACTTATTTGAGTGTGGATATTATCTAGATGACAATATTTATATTTAAACTCACAGTTTAAGTGTTGTCGTATTTTGCACGATAATTATTTTAATAAAGTTGTAGTTGTTTCTGTACCATGTATTTTGGCGACTCAGAATAGGTTGGGTGGATTGGACCTATTTTGGGGGCGTCACAGTTGGTATCAAAGCTTAGGGATATGATCTCTGGCGGAGATCGGGGAATAGAACTAGGAGGGGAGAGACGAGTAAATTCTTCGCTAGTGTGTCCTACCTAAGCTTATTTGTTGGTCGGTCATAATATAGGGATATTATGTGATATGTTAATTTGTTTAATGGCAGTATTTGAGAATGTCTACTGAGAATGTTAACAGTGGAGTAAATGAGATGGTGGAGATGCCTATACTCACCAACGAGGAGAACGTGCAACAGGCTGGCAATGTTCGTCCTGTGAACAACACCACTGAGCAGACGATGAACGATGAGATGTTTAGAAGCTTTTTGCGATTCATGCAAAACCAGACGAAGGAGATTCCTGTTCAAAATATAGGAAGAAACAATGGCAACGCACAGCTGGTTACAGCCAAGCAGTTCAAAGAGTTGGGACCACCAGAATTCTGGGGAAAGCCGAATCCGATTAAGGCGGAGACATGGGTCAAGCAAATTACCAAGATATTCGATGTCTTGGGATGCACGGAGGAACAGAAGGTTCCATTCGCCACCTTTATGTTCCGTCGCGAGGCAGACTACTGGTGAGAGTCTGTGAAGCGTACCCATCCAGCTGCACTCAGCATGTCTTGGGAGACATTTCAGAAACTGTTCAATGACAAGTACTTCCCTGAAAGTATTCGTCATATGAAGGAGGTAGAGTTTATTAGGCTGGAGTAGAATAACATGACGGTGTCCCAGTACGAGGCGAAGTTTGCAGAGTTGTCCAGGTTTGCACCTCATTTGGTAGAGAATGAGGAACGTATGACGCGGATGTTTCTAAGAGGTTTGAAACCCGGCATACGTCAATATCTCATTTCTCATAAATTTTCTCTCTATTCAGATGTTGTCAACAGGGCTCAATTATTAGAGCGAGATAACGAGTACGGTCAACTGAGGGACCACAACCAGGATCATACCGGTGACAGCAGTCATCAGAATAATGATAACCAGCGGAGAAAGAAAAATACAGACAAGAATGTCAACCACTCTGGTGGTAATCGTGGCCATGAAAATAGAAGAAGCGAGCTTGGAGGAGATTTTAAAAAGAGGAGATTCAACAATGACAATACGAAGGCATCAGCACCAGCAGCAACGGGTTCTAAGGGAGGAGAACGACCACCGTCATATGCTATAAGTGCGGAAAAGAAAGACATATCAGCCCAAACTGCCCACAATAGTTTAAGGTATGTTATAACTGTGGAAAGGAAGGACATATCGATCGAGATTGCACTGTAGCGAAACCAAGTCCAACGGGGGTGGTGACTCAAAAAGTTGTTCCAGAAAAGTCAAAGTCAACGGTTCCTGGAAGAGCATTTTTCGTGACTGGTCAGAATGTGAGGAACCCGAACGAAGTTAGCACGGGTTAGTTAATTATAAATTTTTGCGAAGTCTATACCTTATTAGATACCGGTTCTACCCATTCATTTATCTCTCCTGCTTATACTCAACGTTTAAACTTGACTCCGGAGAAAATTAGACTCTGACTTATCTGTTGAAACTCCGTTAGGAGAAACTTTCGTTACATCCACTGTTTATAAATCTTGTTTGATCCAAGTTGGCACCATCACCTTACTTGTTGACCTTATCTCTTTAAAGATACTTGCTTTTAATGTGATTTTAGGGATCGATTGGTTAACTACTCATCATGCCAAATTGATTGTTTTCGTAAGGTTGTTAGTTTTTTTTTATATTCTTAAGCAACCTGTTATTCGAATTCAAGCAACCAAACCATTGAAGTCAAACTCTTTCATATCAAGCCGTAAAGTCATTCGTTTATTGAAAAACGGATGTCAAGCTTTCTTAGCTATGTTATGGACTTGAACAAAAATACGTCAGATTTGAATGATATTTCTATTGTTAGTAAAATTTTTGTCGTATTTCCTGAATAATTTCTTGGCTTACTCCCAGAGCTTGATATTGAATTTTGTATCGACTTTGAACCCGGTACAAAACCCATTTCTAAAATCTCATATCGAATGGCTCCTATTGAACTTCAGGAGTTAAAAACCCAACTATAGAAGTTGATAACCGAGCCTCTATCTGGTGACTTCCTTTGTGGAATGCATTAAAGCCAGACTCTCCGTAGGGGATGCCATATTCGTATGGTAGTAAACTGATAGGTGCCATTGTGACGTGCTATCCAAGATTGGGATATGAGTCACAGTTGAGAGCAACCTAAGTCAGTAATCGAAATACGTAGCTTTCTAGGCTTAGCTGGTTATTATCAGAGATTCGTGTAAGAATTTTCTCGAATCGCTACCCCGTTAACTCAGCTGACTCGGAAAGATATCAAATTCGTATGGAGCAAGGAATGCGAGAAGAGTTTTCAAGAGCTTAAGAGGAGACTCATTTCGGCACCTGTTTTGACCATACCATCTGGTTCGGATGGATTTTTTATCTACAGCGATGCTTCAGGCAAAGGGCTAGGATGTGTTCTCATGCAACGTGGGAAAGTTATAGCCTATGCCTCGCGACAACTTAAAAAATATGAGAGGAATTACCCTACTCATGATCTAGAGTTGGCAGCAGTCGTTTTCGCGCTAAAGATCTGGAGGCATTATCTATATGGGGAGAAAGTGGAGATATATTCAGACCATAAAAGCCTCAAATATTTCTTCACTCAAAAAGAACTCAACATGCGGCAACGACGTTGGCTCGAGCTGTTGAAAGATTACGACCACACTATTCAATACCATCCTGAAAAAGCAAACGTGGTAGCTAACGCGTTGAGTAGAAGATCATATGCAGGAATAAGTGCGATGATGTCAAGTATACGCATAGAACCAACTTTAATCGATAAAGTTAAAGTTGCTCAAACCACAGACCCGGAGCTGGTGCGTATGAAGAAGAAAGTGCAAGAAGGTGCTATTCTAGAAGCAAGAATCGATGAAGAAGGAATACTTCGAGTCCACTCCAGACTTTGTGTTCCTAACGACTCTGATTTAAAGTACAAGATCATGATGGAAGCACACAATACACCATTTGCAATCCATCCTGGAAGTACCAAAATGTATCGTGATCTTCGACATACATTTTGGTGGAACAATATGAAGAGAGAGATTGCAAAGTTTATCTCGAGGTGTTTAACTTGTCAACGTGTAAAGGCGGAACATCAAGTGCCAAAGGGTCCATTGCAACCACTTGAGATTCTGAAATGGAAGTGGGAACACATTACCATGGATTTCGTTACGGGTCTTCCCACGGTTTCTCAAGGCATAAATGCTATTTGGGTAATTGTTAATAGATTAACCAAGTCTGCTCATTTCTTGCCGATACGGGAGACTTATTCCCTTGAACGTCTTGCTAGTATGTACGTGAATGAGATTGTGAGGTTGCATGGCATGCCAGTATCCATAGTTTTGGATCGTGACCCAAGATTCACTTCAAAATTTTGGGTAAGCTTGCAAAAAGCTATGAGCACGGATTTACGATTTAGTTCGGCTTACCATCCTCAAATGGACGGACAATCAGAGAGGACTATTCAAACTCTTGAAGATCTATTAAGACTCGGTGTCCTAGACTTCAAAGGCAGTTGGGATAAGTATTTACCATTGGTGGAATTCTCCTACAACAACAGTTATCAGGCAAGTATAGGTGTGGCTCCATTTGAAGCATTATATGGACGAAAGTGTCTCTCTCCAATATGTTGGGATGAGATGGGAGAAGCAACGTTGTTGGGACCCGAGTTGGTACGTATGACTACGGAAAAGATCCAAACGATTCGACAACGTATACAAACGGCACAGGATTGACAAAAGAGTTATGTGGATCTTCATCGAAAGGACGTGGAATTTGGCATTGGGGATCATGTATTGTTGCATGTGGCTCCATGGAAAGGAGTTACAAGATTTGGAAAGAGAGGAAAGCTCAATCCACGATTTATTGGACCATTTCAGATTCTTGACCGAGTAGGAAATGTGGCCTATAGACTCGCGTTACCTCCAAGTATGTCTCGTGTTCATAATATTTTTCATATATCTGTGCTACGTAAATATGTGAATGACCCAAACCACGTTATTGAGTTAGAACCGGACGAGATAGCCGAAGACTTAACGTACGAAGAGGTACCTGTCAAGATCTTGGATAGGAAGGAGCATGTCCTACGCACAAAGGGCATACCCCAAGTTAAAGTTTTGTGAAGGAACCATGCTATTAAAGAAATGACCTGGGAGTTAGAAACGGAAATGAAAGCGAGGTATCCTCATCTTTTTGAAACACCAGGTACGTACGTCAATTTCGAGGACAAAATTTCATAAGGAGGGGAGGTTGTAAGACCCAAACTTATTATAAATAAAATTAAATTTTCTATATTTATTATTTTGAAATAGTAAGGGTTAATTTGATTAATGTGGTTAGTTGTGGGTAAAATGCGCAAATATTTCAAATAAGCAGGTGGTTATAAAATATTCATTGTTGTCGGGAAATATTCATTTGGTCGTGGAATATTCTTCCTGTCGGGAAATATTCGTACGACAGCGTAGTCTTTTGTGGGCCCCATAATGGAAAAGTGATTAGATGAAGAAAACGATAAAAACAAGTTATTTATAAATAACGGCGTAGTTGTTACCGTTAATACTGTTGGAATACCCGGTGGTTAAAACACAATAATACGCGTTGTTGCACAGTAGCATACGGTATTGCACCAATTATTGATTTTTACGTAAGAAGGCATTACTCAATAATTGTTACAGTAATTATTGTTCAGTATTTTATTTTATTGATTCAATAATTGTTGCGTTGATATTTTATATTACTGTTGTTTTAATAATTGTCACTACACAATACTTTCTATTATCGGAGCAATAATTCATATTATCTGAATAATATTATTAGATAACATTATTGGCAATGTCTAGAAAGTTCTGTCTAAGGAGAGGTTTGGTCATCTAATTGCGCGCCAGTAAGGAGAGATCCTTATTGGAAAGTCACTCTTTCCTGGGAACGGCCTGGTTGCCAGTACTGTGATTCTGTAATATTATTTGTGAATAATTAATTATTAATTTATATGATGAGAAAAATATTAATTTTATGTGGATATAGATGGAGAAATTTTTTAAATGTGACAATTGTTGAAAATTAATATTTTATCTTTTTCTGATAAAATAATTCATTTAAATATATTATTTTAATAATATATTAATTGTGATATTTTTACAATGAATGTGGGATATATGAGTATATGAGGAGGAAGAGTATTTTGTGGCTTTAAATGATTAACACATGTTTTGTGTGTCGGTGGACCCTAATAATTGACTGAAATTTGATTATAGCCAGTAAAATCGTTCGTTTATGGATTTCAGTCAATTTCTGTTTGGAATTTGGAAAAACGTTCTTCTGCAAAGTTGTAAAGAATTGAATTTCTTATTAAAAATTGCGAGATTCGAATTTTCTGATAAAAGGGCTATTTATTGTGAATTATTGAAGTTTCGGTATATCGGGTGTGAATTGATTTTAAGAGTTTAAATGATTTTTGCTAGAAAAATGTTTTTTATACTTTGGTGGCCCTCACTTGCACATGTTAATGGCTGAATTCAAGTATCTAGAGGTGGGCTTGAATATTTTGTAATTATATTATTATTATATTCAATTTTTTGCTTTTGTGTTCTAAGCATTTTTCTATAAATAGGGTGCTTAGGTTAGAATTGAAATCACACCAGAAACTACAGATTTCTCTATCTTTCTCTCTCTATAATATCGAGCGTATTTTGTGAGTATTTTAGTACTTTGAGTATTGTTATACGGTGCAAGTTCTTTCAGCACTATATCAAGTATTCCAGTCAGAAGTACTATTCTTTCTAAGGTAAGGGATGTTATTTTCTTCATAAGTGATATTATTTCTTCAATATCATTATGCCGAAATATTTGTTGGAACTTTTTATCAAATTTGGAACTTTTTTATGTCGGAGTTACTATTCATGAGTTACTATTCACGAGTACTATTCACGAAGCATGATGATGTTTTTTGTGAAATTTCTATCTTTTAGTGTCGAAGTTACTATTCACGTATACGGCACTATTCACAAATACGACATTATTTACAGAAAAATTAAATTTTTTTTCCTGTGTCCAAGATATCTATTATGGATACTAGCTTTGATTGTATCTATGTTTTGATCATTCTTGAATTTTACTTCGCTATGATTATTTATGAAGTATTTTTGAACTCGGATTGTTTGAAATACGAATCCTTAATATTTATTCTTTTGTTTCACTGGATTCGTTTTCTTTAAAAGATTTTTCATCATCCTCAGTCCTAAATGATGATATAACTGAATATCTTTGGCCTGTAGTGCAAAGATTAATGATTTTATGATGAATATCTTTGGCCCGTAGTGCAAAGATGAACAGGTGTTGAGATGAACATGACCGACTGATTAATATCTTTGGCCTGTAGTGCAAAGATAACTATTTGATTCAAGATGTATGTTGATTGATGTTACAGGGATAAAATATCGATGATGGACTTTTAAATTCATAGATGATAGTAGATTTCATTCTCTACTTAACTCTTCTAATGAATTGTTGTTTCAGCTGCAGTTGTTGATCTAAAACTTGTTGTCTATTGTAGTATATCAGATTTTTTTCCTGGTGAGGACTAACGATAATTTGTTCTATATTATCTTAGTCATAATATTTTTTACTGGGCTAGTTGAGCTCACCCTTTTCCTTGTTGTTCTATTTTTCTTCTCAGGAGGCGAGAATGTAGCGAGTACTAGTCGGGGTGTGGAATGATGGTTCTAGTAGTCCTCACTATTCTGTAAACTAGTGTATTAATAATTGTAATGAGGACTTATTTGAGTGTGGATATTGTCTAGATGACAATATTTGTATTTAAACTCACAGTTTAAGTGTCGTCGTATTTTGCACGACAATTATTTTAATAAAGTTGTAGTTGTTTCTGTACCATGTATTTTGGCGACTCAGAATAGGTTGGGTGGGTTGGACCTATTTTGAGGGCGTCACAAACGTAGTACCAGATCTGGAGATGGTGGAGTTGACAGATAGTGATTCGGACACTAAAGTTGAAGCTGATCAAGCATCAATGGAAGTGCAGAATCTGAGGAACAAGGTTTCTTCTCTGGAAAGGTTGTGGGAGATAGAAAAGCTTCTTAATAGTCAGCTGCGACAGCCGTTAATAGAAACAATGGAAGAACAAGATAAGCTTAAAATCCAAATTGATCAGATGGGAGCCACAAGCAACATATCGTGTGCAGCTCCGAGCAATAAGGGAAAAAGAAAGATAGAAGACCACGACGTAAGAAAATCTGGTAAGAAGAAAGGAAAACAATATGTTACCTTTCCGACTATGATGGACATACCACTTTGTATTGTCCTGACTATAAACCAGGTGCATGTTTTATTTATGGATTGGAGGGTCATCAGGCGAAAGGTTGTCCAAGAAAAAGGCGTAGCGAATAGGTAGTATAGGTTCTGTTGTGTAGGTGTGTTTAATGTAATATATATGATAAGTATGTCTGTGTAATGTAATGTTCCCAACTTTTGTATTAGCCAAGACTGTAAATCCTGACTTTTGTGGTCACAAAGGGATAGCTGATGTTTAATGCATTATGTGATAAGCTATATAAAGTATTCGTTAAATGAATATGAAGCTATGTTTGAGTAATGAAACAAGTTTAATATATTAAACTTATATGATAAGGTTTAGAATGAAAGTTAAATTTATGATTTTATTTAATCAGATAATGCCGCCAAGACGTCGAACTCGAAATCAAGGGGCAGAAGAACCTGTCAACAACGTTGAGGGACAACAACAAGCAGACACGATGCAGCACTTTACGAACATGGTAGCTCAGGCTATGCAACAGGGAATACCAGCCGCAGGGAACCAGCCGGACAACCGCTTGGCGAACTTTAAAGATTTCAAGGCTGTGGGACCACCAGAATTTAAAGGTACCACTGACCATGTTGAAGCTCAAACTTGGGTCAAAGAGATTGAAAAAGCATTCGTGATAGCTAGGGTAGCTGAGGGGCAAAAGACCGCTTTTGCCACTTACATGATGAAGGGTGAGGCAAACTTTTGGTGGGAAGCGAATCAGACAAGGGCAGGAGAAGGTGTAGTTACATGGGATAGGTTTAAAACACTATTTTTTTAAAACTATTTTTCATCTAGTATACAGGCTAGGATGGAGGTAAAATTTTTAGAGTTGAAGCAGGAGAATATGACGGTGTCAGAATACGACGTAAAATTTAATGAGTTAGCTAGGTTTGCTCCGCATCAAGTTGATACGGAGGCTAGGAAAGCGAGAAGGTTTGAGCTAGGATTAAAACCTTGGCACTATAACAAGGTGGTAGTGTTACAGATTACTACATTTGCAACACTCATGGAGAAAGCTATTATTGCTGAGGAGGGGAGTGAGGCCATGAGCCTCTACAACAAGGAGAGAAAGAACAAAGGTAAGGTAGAAGGAGCTGGGAAGGTAGGAATTAATAGTGGAAGCATGAGTGGAGATGGAAAGAGGAAGGTGAACAATTTTGGAAGTGTGCAGGTAAAACAAGAAGGGGTGAATAAACAGATGGTGCCGTGTAAGACTTGTGGAAAGAACCACTCTAGGGAATGTCTGAAGGGTAAATTTGTTTGTTATAAGTGCGGGCAGGAGGGCCATATATCTCCCAACTGCCCCAATCTAAGAATGAATAGTGGGTGTTTTCTGTGCGGATCTACTGAACACAAGGTGAAGGATTGCCCGAAGAGGAGGACGGAGGCAGGAAGTGTGAATACTCGCACTGACAGTGGGACTTTAGCAATCACAGGACCGACTTCGTCAAACAAGCCAACAAAATCAACAGCAAGGGTCTACAACATAACTGTCCAGAATACGACGGCAGCTGGCAATGGAACTCCAGGTATTATTCGTATAACTTTTATTTTATTATACATGATTTTCTTATATATAGTCAATTATTTTATAAAGAAATTTTGAGGGAGGAATTTGAGTTCTTTTAGAAACTTAAATTTTCGTTTAATCAAATAGACAAGCTTTACGTGAATAGTTAAAGATCAGTTCGATCAAAGTTGGTCGAGATCTACTTGTGAAGATTATATGTGCTATGTACCCTTGTATGTATGAGCTTTAAAACAGTGATTCTGGGAACGGACTCTTTATAAGGGAGGGTGAATGTAACAACCCGATATTTTCTATATAAATAAATAAGAAATTTTGCGTATAAATTTTTTTATTATTATTTTAAAGATGAGGATTTGTACAAGATAAAGCGTATGTAATTATGTAATAAATAAAAATATATTTATTACATTAATGTTTACAAATAATTTTATTTTAGAATTATTGATTATTATAAAGTATATTTTTATAATAATTAATTTTATATTAGAAAGGTTTTCATTAATTATTTTCCATGAAAATATAATTATATATTATTTATATAATATATGAAATGATTTTTAGAATTATTATAATAACTATTTATTTTATTATATGAATCTATGCTAGATTAATTAAGTTAATTATTTTAACTTAATTAATAATGTTATATATGAAGAATAAATTAGATATGGAATCCAAACCCTAATTTTGAATTTTTATCAAGGAATGAGAATAATAATTTAATATTAATTATATTTTAATTTTTCAGTGCTATAAATATGTACTGTATGTACGTATTGAAGATGGTTGGCCAATTATGGTGTATAATGTCAAAATCCTATCATTAATTTGTTTAACCCTATTTTTAAATTCAAATGAGAAATTCAAGACTATTATATAACTGTGTTATATATGTTGTGTATTAAATGATTGATTAGGTAAACCCTAATTAAAATCTAGAAACCCTAATTAATATTTAGAAAACTCCTAATTATAAAACCCTAATTTTTAAAATGAGAAACCCTAATTTGAAACCTAAACTGGAGTTTGTGATTAGTCAGAAATTGTGTTAATATGATTAATATCATGTATAGTAGATTTTATTGCTAATTATGAAAAACCTAATTAGTAATTTAAAACCCTAATTTGGTAATTAAAAACCCTAATTGTAATTTGGTAACCCAAATTATCAAAATAGTAAACCCTAATTGCTAATTTAGCAATGTTAATTATAATTAGCGATATTAAACCCCAATGTTCCTGTATAAAGTAATTAGAAACCTAATCTAATTAACAATCCCTAATTTTCTATTTTTAAAAACTAATTTGATTTTTTATTTTATTTTCAACCCTAAATGAAAACCTAAAAATTCATTTTGCGTTACACCTTAGGGTTAAACCCTAAGGGTTTGTAAGGATTACAAGATTGCCATTAAAATTCCAAGGCAAATGACCATTATACCCCTTGCATTATTGAAGCTAATGTATAGGTTTTGACCTTAGGTGAAGTTGGTGACCAAATCCAACAACCCCATGTGCTAAAAACTCCAGCAACCAGCCACTTGTATCAGCCATACATACATCTAACACTTCTATAAATAGATTTGGAGAGAGAGAAATTCATTTGCTAGCTCATTTTGTGCACAACACTCAACCTAACTCTCTCAAGCCCCACACCTCCAAAAATTTCAAGCCATATCAGTCACAAACAAAGCCCCACGATCACCCTTAGCAAATCATAAGCACAGAATCAAAGATTGATCAAAGAAGGTATAAACCCTAGCCATGAAATCTAACCTTTGATCTGTTGTTAAATGTTAAGTTTGTTGTGTTAAATATGTTGTACGGAGTCTAATTAAGTGATCTGGGTTGATAGATGTTAGATCCATAACATCTATAGGCTCAGATCTAGTATTTTACAAAATCTAGAAAAATTTTGTTTGGTGGTCTGACAACGAATGTCAGTCCTTATATCTCTGTGATCTGTAAAGATTTTTGTGTTTTGAAAGTTTGTAGTTGTAGTCGGTTATGTGCTCTTTGATCTGGATCAAGAATCAAGTTCATATCATAAACGGATTGAAAGATAATCGAGGTCAAAAGCCGTTGACCAGCCATGACTCGGCGTTTCTGGGTAACCCAGAAACTGCCCAGAAATGGTCTAACAAGACTTTTGATGCCTCGGATCTTGCATGAGGTTGTTGATTTATGTTTGTTGTTGCATTAAAGTTATAGTATGGTAGTTATAATACGTGATAATGCTCTTAGATCACTTTTATCACAATCATACTGGATTTTGGGGGATGGTCAAACCAAGCAGAAATTCACGGATGAGCTTTCTGGGTAACCCAGAAAGTTCATGAGCGTGGCTTCTAACATGGTTTGACCGGACAAGATCTTGCTATTATGTTGTTGTTTTGTTGATTTTATGTAATAGAAATGTTGTCCTACATGTTGGCTACATACTGAAGCTTATAGATCGCTAAACCATTACATGATCAACAAGTTATGGAAGCCCAAAACTAGCCAGTCGAACTGTTCTTCATTTCTGGGTAACCCAGAAAATGAAGAACAGCTCTGACAGCTTGTTCATGAGCCTAGATCTTGCATTTGTGTTATGTTATGAACCTGTTTGATGGCTAGATCATGTAGTCTTGCACGAGTACTGCAAGATCTGACTAACAACATGCCCAGAAACATTACATATTACGAATTAAACTTGGTCAAACCTAGTACCCTCGTGACTGACTTTGAAGATCTGGGTTTGCTGAAGAACACCTTCAGCGACAGTTTTGTCACCAAAAGTACCTTTAGCGACACTTAATTTCAGAAATTAATTATTTTAATTAAATAAATAGAAAAAAATAGTTTTAAATTATTAAAAATACAAAATAAATTATTAAAAATTATTTTAAAGTCTGAAAATTAGTTTTTAATTATTTTTAATATATTTCATAAATATTTAATATTTTTGAAATAGTAAAGGTATTTAATTTATTTAATTATTATATTAAATAAATTATTTAAATATGATTTTTAATATTTGAAAAAATCATTTAAAATTATATAATGATATAAGAAAATATTTTAAGTTATTTTTAATGACTTTTAATATTTTGTGATGAAATTTATTAATAAATTAATATTAATGATAATTAAGTTATTTAATAAATGAATTAAATAAATTAAGTAAAAATAATTTTATTATATTAAAAATTATTTTAAATAATAATAAGGTATTTAAAAATATTTTAAGTTATAAAATATAACTTTTAATATTTAAAGGTAAATTTCATTAATTAATTATTATTAATGATATTAAGATTATTTAATAATTATATTAAATAATTTAGATTAAAAAATGATTTTATTATTATAAAAATCATTTTAAATAAAAATAAAGTGTTTAAAGATATTTTAAGTTATAAAATATAACTTTTAATATTTAAAGGATAATTTCAATAATAATTTAATATTAATGATATTTATTTAACATTAATGATATTAAATTTATTTAATAATTATATTAAATAAATAGTTTAAAAATGGTTTTATTAATTTAAAAAAATCATTTAAAAAGGATATAAATGAATTAAAAATATTTTAAGTTATACTTAATGACTTTTAATATTTTGAGGAATAGTACGTTAATATTTTAATATTAATGATAATTATTTAAAAATAATTTTAAATATTTTAAAATTTATTTAAGGGTAATATTAATACTTTAAAAATATTTTGGGTTATTATAAATAACTTTAATATTTTGGCAATGGTTTCATTAATAGTTTAATAATAATTAAAGGTTAATGATAATAGAATTGTTTAATATTTAAATCATTTAATAATGATTCCGGAGTTTGAAAATTTATGATAAATTATAATAAATGTTTAAAAATTATTATAATCATTTAAAAATAATGTGATTGATAATTACAGATATTGAGCTACAGGATAGAGTCTTAGACTCGATAATTACCCGATAAAGTCGTCGGTACACTGACATGTTTCAGAAATTGATCTGGACTTAGATAGGTTGACTTGATAAGTGTTTATTTGTGATTCAATGGTTGTTAAGCTTATGTGCCAATGTGATTAGGTTAGGTACTGACTGCAATAAGCAGTGTTATGTGTTACGATATGTTATTTTAATCAGTAAAATAATCTTATTACTGATAGGTTGTTATACAAAAGATAAAACTAAGTTGTGAATTGTAAGCAGCGCATCATGCAAGTATCTTACCTTTGCATTTTCTTTATGCAATAGACATGAGTAAAAATGTTTCAGAATTATATTATTACTGTACAGATTATTAACCCTATTGTTATCTATATTAGATACGCTCATTGATTATCAACATGTTAGTATATGATAATTCAGATATATATTATGTTCGTTAATTTTTAGATATCGTTATACAAGTATCCCCACTTGGATAATCATTGTATTTAATCACATATTGATACACATTTTTCAGTATATATATATATATATATATATATATATATATATATATATATATATATGTTGACTTATAAGTTATTGTTGAACAAGATAAAACCTTTTTGTATCCAATCAAATTGTTTTGGTTCGGATTCCAGACTAAGTATGAACATCCCGATCAAGAGAAAACTTTTATGCACCGAAGGCGGACAGAGTGAATGATCATATCATTCTTGCATGTAGTATTGATCAATACAGGGTACAACAGGCTGATCACCCCCGTGCCCGTAAATTATAACGGTTTACAGATGAAAATCTATTCAAAAATTGAAAACAATGTTCATAGTATGTCACCTTAACCCTATTTATAGTCAGTACGTAGTTTTAAGAATTTGAAAGAGGGTTGTTATGTTATTATTATCGGTACAGGTTACTTCACAACTATTGATTTGTTGTAGAAGGGTAGTATAAAAAAAACATTTAAATTTTTTCAGCTTATATATATATAATTGTTAATACTTGTTGGGCACTCAAATGCTCATCCTTGCTTAATTTAAATATTTTCAGCTAAGTGTGAACAACCAGAAGGCTCTGCTAAGAACAAGGGAAAAGGAAATGTTGCTGAATGAATGAAATGTTATCTTATGTAATAGTTTGGTATTATTAAGACAATGATATATATTATATATCATGTTATGTAAGGATTGTATTAAAGGTTACGTACTTAGGAGCTAGACTCTGATAATCATATAAATTAAGTTTAATAATTATATTATTGTTATTATTATTAATATTATTCCGCTCATAAAAATGGTATCGTGAAGCACCGAGTTCGGGTTTTAAGTACCTGAATTTGGGGGCTTTACAGCTAACAACTTCAATTCTTCATTAGGAGCATCCTTCAGATCTTGATTTTGCTCCATTCCAGCCCTCAAATCCGCCTTGTATATTTTCTCAAGAGATTCCTGCACTATAGAGTCAACAACATCAGTAGAAAAAATAGAATTAAAATTACCAAGATACCTTTTAACTTCATATATGTTGAACTGGACATGTGCCTCATCCAATTCCATAGTTAAGGTCCCATGGTATGTATCATGTAGTGTTTTTGTTGTTTGCACCGATGTATCCTCTATATCCTCTTTGTAAATATCTTCAGAACTTATCAAATTGTTCTCCTCTTCCTCTTGTTCATCCTTTTTAGACTTTAAATACCTGATTTCTTCTTCAAATTCAGTTCTAGCCTCAAGCACTTCCAACCAGTTTCCACTAGTGAACTCCTCATCATCTGTAAGTTCGTGTTCCCTATTTGCCACTTCTTCCAGAAATTTTTCATTAGACTCTGTATACCACGTTGAATTCTTTCTAACTTTCCAATTCCTTGTTAGAACTTGGGGAAAAGATAGTTTCGGTTCATAAACTGAAAGAGATGGAAATTTATGCTTGAGTACATCATTGCTGCCTGTTTCACTGTAATCGGACTTGCTTTGTATTGACTTTCCTTGTTGCTGATCATCTGCACCACATCTCAATGTTATGGCATTTACATTTTTAACAGTTTGAGAAAGTGACCTTCTTATTGTGGTTAAAAGCTGACCAACTTGGTCCCTCAGATCTTGAATAGAAGTTCTTGTCTGTGACGCCCCCAAAATTAGGTATACATCACCCATCTTGGGTCGTCAGATATATAGTACAAAATACAAATACAACTTACTAATACAATTGTCGTGTACAATACGACAAAACATAAACTGTGAGTTTGAATACAAATATTATCTTCTAGAGAGTATTCATACTCAAAAGGAGTCCTCATTACATTTATTAACACGCTATTACATAGAATAGTGAGGACTACTAACTAATACTATCATTCAAACCATCACTCCGTTTTCCGACTTGCCCCAGCTACGTTCTCATTTCCTGAAGAGAACAGTGAAAGAAAGGGTGAGCTCAACTAGCCCAGTTAGAAATATTATGACTAAGATAATGCAGAATAAATTATCATTAGCCTTCAACAATGTTAAACTAATAAAATATAATAGACATCAAGTTTAACTGCAGCAGAAAAAGTAATCCATTAAAAGAGTCAAGTAGAAAATAAACTCTACTATCTTTTATGATTTAAAAGATTTTCCAACACTGTGATCGCTGGGACTCAGCTTAATAAAATAATCCACATCATCGAATCACCCCTGCACTACGGCCAAGGATATTCGTATATTCATTAATGGTCATGATCATGCCAACAACTGTCCATCAATGCACTACGGGCCAATGAGGACTTTTACCACATCATTTGTAACATTACGGTCATGATTACACCGAATAATCCCTGGTCATAATCATACCAAGTCCATCTATGCACTATAGGCCACAGATGACTTTCAACATAATATAAACATGAGGATGATGACAATGATATAAGAATTCAATAAAACAAGTTCAAGAATTAATTTATCCAAGAATTTACAACGTCCAAATTGTCAACATGATACTACTTTGTGGAGTAAAATTCAAGAATGATCAGGAGAATATTTTCATGAATAGATACTAGATGAAGCGTAAATGTCAAGGATATTCCACAAATTTCATGGAGTATAGAAGTCAAAACTTAACCAACTGAGTATAATAAAGAATGGAATAACAAAAGAAATCACCATGCATGCGATAGACCGCACAGGCAGGTTATTCCAACAGAATAATAAATAATGGAACCAGGTCCGGCGTAAACGCACAGACAGGATATTCCGACAGAATAATAATAAAAACAGAACTAGGTCTGGTGTAAAACACACAGACAGGATGTTCCAACAGAATAATAATAAAAACAGAACCAGGTCCGGTGTAAAACACACAGATAGGATGTTCCAACAGAATAATAATGAAAACGGAACCAGGTCCGGTGTAAAACACACAGACAGGATGTTCCAACAGAATAATAATAAAAACGGAACCAGGTCCGGTTTAAAACACACAGACAGGATGTTCCAACAGAATAAAAGAAGAATGTCACCAAGTATAGGGTAGACCACGTATACAGGTTATTCCAACAGAATAATAAGAAATGGAATAACAACAGTTCTCTTCATGAATAAGAAAGAATAACACCCCTTACCGTTTTAAAGAAGAGCTGAAGTAAGAAAGTAGTTAAGTAGCAGAATACTCTTCTTCTCTCTCTCTATAGTTTCTCTCTCTAGAGTTCAGTGAATTCGTAAGAAATAATGAAGGAATGAGCTGCTATTTATAGAAAAATAGAATGCATAGTAACTAATCCATGAACGGTCCAGATTGATTACTTTAATCTGACGGTCCATATTTAAAGAAAAATCTTTTAAATAAAATATAATATATTCTATTTATAGAATAACTTTAATAAAGTATTTTGTTTTATATAAAAAGATGTTTCTGTTTTTTTACGTTAATAATACGAATAAAACAAAACGTCATTATCGCTAAATAATTCATATTATTAACTGACAATAATGGAATCAAACTGAGTGACTTCTCACATAAGCATTAATAATCAATACCGTGTGCTACTATGTAACCATACGTATTACTGTACTTTTACTACCGAGTAGTTCAACAGTAACAATGGTAAAACTTTCGCCGTTATTTTTAATAAACTATTTTTGTCGTTTTCTCAATCCGACAATAATTTTGTTGTGGGGTCCACCAATGATTGTGTCGTCGTACGAATATTCTCCGACAAAAAGAATATTCCCCGACCAAACGAATATTTTAAAACAACTTGCTTACTTTGCAAAATTTATAAATATTATCCACAACTATAACATTATATCAAATTAACTCCATAATATTCAAAAATGATATTTATAGAAAATTCATCTTTATTTATAAAAGTTGGGGTCTTACAACCTCCCCTTCTTATGAAATTTCGCCCTCGAAATTAGGGTACATACCTGGTATGTCGAAGAGGTAAGGATACCTTGATTTCATTTCAGATTCTAACTCCCAGGTCATTTCTTCAACATCGTGGTTTCTCCACAAAACTTTGACTTGAGGTATAACCTTGGAGCGTAGAATATGTTCCTTCTTATCCAAGATTTGAACAGGAACTTCTTCATACGTCAAATCCTCCGCTATTTCGTCCGGTTCTAACTCAATAATGTGGTTCGGGTCTTCCACATATTTGCATAACATGGATATGTGAAAAACGTTATGAACACGAGACATACTTGGCGGTAAAGCGAGTTTATAAGCCACAGTTCCTACTCGATCGAGGATTAAAAATGGACCGATGAATCGAGGATTGAGCTTTCCTCTCTTTCCAAATCTCGTAACTCCTTTCCATGGAGCAACACGTAAGAACACATGATCTCCTATATCAAATTCCACGTCCTTTCGATGAAGATCAGCATAACTCTTTTGTCGATCTTGTGAGGTTTTTATACGTTGTCGGATCGTTTGAATCTTTTCTGTAGTCATCCGTACCAACTCCGGTCCCAACAACGTTGCTTCACCCACCTCATCCCAGCATACTGTAGAACGACATTTTTTTCCATACAATGCTTCGAATGGAGCCATGCCAATACTTGCTTGATAATTGTTGTTGTAGGAAAACTCCACCAATGGTAAGAACTTGTCCCAACTTCCCTTGAAGTCAAAGACACAGAGTCTTAATAAATCTTCTAGAGTTTGAATAGTCCTCTCTGATTGTCCGTCCGTCTGAGGATGATATGCCGAACTAAATCATAAATCTGTGCCCATAGCTTTTTGTAAACTAACCCAAAATCGTGAAGTGAATCTTGAGTCTCGATCAGAAACTATGGATACTGGCATACCATGCAGTCTTACAATCTCGTTTATGTACATACGAGCAAGACGTTCAAGTGTATAAGTTTCTCGTATCGGTAAGAAATGAGCAGACTTGGTCAATCTATCAACAATGACCCAAATCGCATCTATACCTTGAGAAACCTTAGGAAGACCGGTAACGAAATCCATGGTAATGTGCTCCCACTTCCATTCTGGAATTTCAAGTGGTTGCAATGGACCTTTTGGTACTTGATGCTCCGCTTTGACTCGTTGACAAGTTAGACACCTTGAGATAAACAACGCTATCTCTCTCTTCATATTGCTCCACCAAAATGTATGACGAAGATCATGATACATTTTGGTACTTCCAGGATGGATTGCAAACGGTGTGTTGTGCGCCTCCATCATGATTTCATACTTTAAATCAGGGTTGTTAGGAACACAAAGTCTGGAGTTGACTCGAAGTATTCCTTCTTCATCGATTCTTGCTTCCGGCATAGCACCTTCTTGCACTTTCTTCCTCATACGCATCAGCTCCAGGTCTGTAGCTTGAGCAGCTTTAACTTTATCGATTAAAGTTGGTTCTACTCGTATATTCGCCATCATCACATGGGTCCCTGGAGTCTTTAACTCTATCTCCATCCTTTGCAAATCACACAAAATGGGCCTTTGTGTTGACAATATCGCACTCGTACTTGCATATGATCTTCTACTCAATGCGTCAGCTACCACGTTCGCTTTTCCAGGATGGTATTGAATGGTATGATCATAATCTTTCAACAGTTCAAGCCAACGTCGTTGTCGCATGTTGAGTTCCTTTTGAGTGAAGAAATATTTAAGGCTTTTATGATCCGTAAAGATCTCCACCTTCTCCCCATACAAGTAATGCCTCCAAATTTTAAGTGCAAAGACAACAGCTGCCAACTCTAGATCATGAGTAGGATAATTCTTCTCATATTCCTTGAGTTGTCTTGATGCATAGGCTATGACTTTTCCATGTTGCATGAGAACGCATCCCAACCCTTTGCTCGAAGCATCACTGTAGATGACAAATCCCTCCGAGCCAGATGGTATTGTTAGAACAGGTGCTGAAATGAGTCTCCTCTTGAGTTCTTGAAAACTCTGCTCACATTCTTCGCTCCAACCGAACTTTGTATCTTTCCGAGTCAGCTGAGTTAATGGAGTAGCGATTCGAGAAAATCCTTCCACAAATCTCCGATAATAACCAGCTAAACCGAGAAAGCTACGTACTTCGGTTACTGATTTAGGTTGCTCCCAGCTTTGAATTGCTTCAATCTTTGCCGGGTCAACAGATATTCCACGACTTGATACTACGTGCCCAAGGAATGCTACCTCTTCTAGCCAGAACTCGCATTTCTTCAACTTGGCATAAAGTTTGTATTCA
Source organism: Panax notoginseng (assembly GCA_016801055.1). Taxonomy (NCBI): domain Eukaryota; kingdom Viridiplantae; phylum Streptophyta; class Magnoliopsida; order Apiales; family Araliaceae; genus Panax; species Panax notoginseng. The sequence goes on along the minus strand of CM029016.1, from coordinate 49,210,657 downwards.
CGAAGCTTTTGGAGTACCACCTCAAGTGTTGCTCATGATCTTCACGGCTTTTGGAATAAACAAGGATGTCATCGATAAAGACGACCACAAAGTGATCCAAATATTCCTTGAATACCCTGTTCATCATATCCATGAAGGCAGCAGGAGCATTAGTCAATCCAAAAGACATAACTAAGAATTCATAATGCCCATACCGAGTTCTGAAGGCAGTCTTTGGAATATCCTCAGTTCTAACCTTCAGCTGATGATATCCAGAACGAAGATCGATCTTTGAAAAGAATTGTGCTCCTTGCAACTGGTCAAACAGGTCATCAATACGTGGCAATGGGTACCTATTTTTTATGGTGACATGATTCAACTCCCGATAATCAATACAAAGTCGCATACTCCCATCTTTCTTCTTCACGAACAGAACAGGAGCACCCCAAGGAGAAGTACTAGGACGAATAAAACCAATGTCTAACAATTCCTGCAGTTGAGTCTTTAACTCCTGAAGTTCAATAGGAGCCATTCGATATGGGGCTTTGGAAATGGGTTTTGTACCGGGTTCAAGGTCGATACAAAATTCAATTTCACGCTCTGGGGGTAGGCCAGGAAGTTCTTCGGGAAATACGTCAGGAAATTTATTAACAACAGAAATATCATTCAAAGCTGACGTATTTTTGTTTAGATCTGTGACATGAGCTAAGAAAGCTTGACATCCGTTTTTCAATAAACGAATAGCTTTATGGCTTGAGATGACAGCGATTGATTTTAATGGTTTGGTTGCTTGAATTCGCATAATAGGTCGATTAGGAATATGAAAGCTAACAACCTTACGAAAATAATCAATTTTTGCATGATGAGTAGTTAACCAATCAATCCCTAGAATCACGTCAAATGCAAGTATTTTTAATGAAATCAGATCGACAGGTAATGTGTGGGTACCAACTTGAACCAAACAAGACTTATAAACCATGGATGTAATGAAAGTTTCTCCCAATGGAGTTTCAACTGCTAAGTCAAAGTCTAATTTCTCCGGAATCAAATTTAATCGATGAGCGCAAGTAGGAGAAATAAAAGAATGGGTAGAACCGGTATCAAATAAAGTATAGACTTCGTTAGAGTTTATGATAAGCTTACCCGTGATGACCTCATTCGGGTTCCTTGCTCTCTGGGAGTTCACAACAAACGCTCTCCCTTGCACAACCAGTTTTGACTTTTCTGGGACGGCCTTTGGTGCCTCCATCCTAACTGAATTTGTCTTCGGTAAACGACAAAATCGGGCTAAATGACCTTCTCTTCCACAATTATAACATGCTTTGGACGGCATCGCGCAGTTTGGACTGATGTGCCCCTCCCCTCCGCATTTGAAACATATGATAGGTGGTCGTTCTCCTTCCTTAACGACAAGTGCTGGTGCTGACGTCTTTCCATCATTGTTGAATCTCCTCTTCTTGAAATGCCCATTCTTACTGTTTTGGCCCTGATTACCACCGAAGTGGTTACAATTTCTGGCATGTTGATTCCCTCCACGCTTGTTGTCACCGCTTCGATGACTGCTCTCACTGGTATTATCATTTTGCCAGCTGCTCTCTTTTGGTTGCGTTGTCTCGTTATCGCGCTCCACCAACTGAGCCCTATTTACAACATCTGAATACAAACACAGTTTATGAGAAACAAGATGTTGACGTATCTCCGACTTCAAACCTCTTAAAAACATCCGCGTCATTCTTTCTTCATTATCCACCAGGTGGGACGCAAATCGGGATAACTCCGCAAATTTTGCCTCGTACTGCGACACGGTCATATTATTCTGCTCCAATTTGATGAACTCCACCTCCTTCATGTGACGAATACTCTCGAGAAAGTATTTGTCGTTAAACAGCTCTTGGAACTTCTCCCAGGTCATCTTCAGTGCGGCAGGTTGAGTACGCTTTATCGATTCCCACCAGTAATCTGCCTCTCCTCGCAACATAAAGGCGGCAAAGGGAAGCTTTTGCTCCTCGGAGCAACCCAAGACATCAAATATCTTGGTGATCTGCTTTATCCATGTTTCAGCTACAAGTGGTTTGGGTTCTCCCTTAAACTCTGGTGGTCCCAGCTCCTTAAACTGTTTAGCGGTGACCGCCAGAGAGTTTCCAGTATTTCCACCTACGTTGTGGACAGGAGCCGCTTTCACCTGTTGTTGCATGAATTGCATAAAGCCTTTGAACATTTGATCATTCATCATTTGGTCAGTGTTGTTGTTTGCATGAGGATTGTCACCTTCCTGATGCACATTATCCTGATTATTGATATGTGGTGAATCAACAGTCGCCTGTGCTCCATTACTATTCTCAACATTCTCAGATGCCATTTCCAGATACTGCCACAAAATAAAAGTTAATTGATATGTCATATATTATCCTTATATTATGACCGAACCATCACTCCGTTTCCCGACTTGCCCCAGCTACGTTCTCATTTCCTGAAGAGAACAGTGAAAGAAAGGGTGAGCTCAACTAGCCCAGTTAGAAATATTATGACTAAGATAATGCAGAATAAATTATCATTAACCTTCAACAATGTTAAACTGATAAAATATAATAGACATCAAGTTTAACTGCAGCAGAAAAAGCAATCCATTAAAAGAGTCAAGTAGAAAATAAACTCTACTATCTTTTATGATTTAAAAGATTTTCCAACACTGTGATCGCTGGGACTCAGCTTAATAAAATAATCCACATCATCGAATCACCCCTGCACTACGGCCAAGGATATTCGTATATTCATTAATGGTCATGATCATGCCAACAACTGTCCATCAATGCACTACGGGCCAATGAGGACTTTTACCACATCATTTGTAACATTACGGTCATGATTACACCGAATAATCCCTGGTCATAATCATACCAAGTCCATCTATGCACTATAGGCCACAGATGACTTTCAACATAATATAAACATGAGGATGATGACAATGATATAAGAATTCAATAAAACAAGTTCAAGAATTAATTTATCCAAGAATTTACAACGTCCAAATTGTCAACATGATACTACTTTGTGGAGTAAAATTCAAGAATGATCAGGAGAATATTTTCATGAATAGATACTAGATGAAGCGTAAATGTCAAGGATATTCCACAAATTTCATGGAGTATAGAAGTCAAAACTTAACCAACTGAGTATAATAAAGAATGGAATAACAAAAGAAATCACCATGCATGCGATAGACCGCACAGGCAGGTTATTCCAACAGAATAATAAATAATGGAACCAGGTCCGGCGTAAACGCACAGACAGGATATTCCGACAGAATAATAATAAAAACAGAACCAGGTCTGGTGTAAAACACACAGACAGGATGTTCCAACAGAATAATAATAAAAACGGAACCAGGTCCGGTGTAAAACACACAGACAGGATGTTCCAACAGAATAATAATAAAAACGGAACCAGGTCCGGTGTAAAACACACAGACAGGATGTTCCAACAGAATAATAATAAAAACGGAACCAGGTCCGGTTTAAAACACACAGACAGGATGTTCCAACAGAATAAAAGAAGAATGTCACCAAGTATAGGGTAGACCACGTATACAGGTTATTCCAACAGAATAATAAGAAATGGAATAACAACAGTTCTCTTCATGAATAAGAAAGAATAACACCCCTTACCGTTTTAAAGAAGAGCTGAAGTAAGAAAGTAGTTAAGTAGCAGAATACTCTTCTTCTCTCTCTCTATAGTTTCTCTCTATAGTTTCTCTCTCTAGAGTTCAGTGAATTCGTAAGAAATAATGAAGGAATGAGCTGCTATTTATAGAAAAATAGAATGCATAGTAACTAATCCATGAACGGTCCAGATTGATTACTTTAATCTGACGGTCCATATTTAAAGAAAAATCTTTTAAATAAAATATAATATATTCTATTTATAGAATAACTTTAATAAAGTATTTTGTTTTATATAAAAAGATGTTTCTGTTTTATTACGTTAATAATACGAATAAAACAAAACGTCATTATCGCTAAATAATTCATATTATTAACTGACAATAATGGAATCAAACTGAGTGACTTCTCACATAAGCATTAATAATCAATACTGTGTGCTACTATGCAACCATACGTATTACTGTACTTTTACTACCGAGTAGTTCAACAGTAACAATGGTAAAACTTCCGCCGTTATTTTTAATAAACTATTTTTGTCGTTTTCTCAATCCGACAATAATTTCGTTGTGGGGTCCACCAATGATTGTGCCGTCGTACGAATATTCTCCGACAAAAAGAATATTCCCCGACCAAACGAATATTTTAAAACAACTTGCTTACTTTGCAAAATTTATAAATATTACCCACAACTATAACATTATATCAAATTAACTCCATAATATTCAAAAATGATATTTATAGAAAATTCATCTTTATTTATAAAAGTTGGGGTCTTACATTGTCTCCTGCTGGAATTGTTGTGTCTAACTCATAAACTTTTGTGTTTGGTTCATGAATGCCTTGAACATATCCTCCATAGATGTTACAGAATTGACAAGTACTTCTTAGTTTTCTGTGTGGTACTGAGCTGAAAATCTTGCGTATTCCTTGCAACCATTTGTCGAACTATAGCCGTTAATTCAAAAATTTGCTGCTCCAAGTCTCTCGTGCTTACCCCATTTACCCTTTGTGGTGTGTGATCCATCTTATTTCCATACTACTGTGAGTTAACTGTCATGTTTGCAATTAAGTTCCTTGCAGCTTCTGGAGTCTTGTCTACCAGTGCTCCTCCACTTGCTGCATCAATCATGCTTCTTTCCATTGGTAGCAACCCCTCATAGAAGTACTGGATCAAGTGATGATCAACAATTCTGTGAGGTGGACAGCTGGAACACAACTTGAACCTTTCCCAATACTCATAGAGAGTTTCTCTATTGAACTGCCTGATTCCATATATCTCATTCCATAGGTGGGCGACTCTTAATGCAGGGAAGTACCTTTCCAAGAATAGCCTTTGCATATCAGTCCATGATCGTACTGATCCTGAAGGTAGATAGTATAATCAGTCTTTACCCAAATCTGCTAATGAGAATGGAAAAAGTCTAAGCTTGATCTGCTCTTCTACCACTCCTTGTGCTTTCATCGTGGAACACACCACATGGAACTCCTTTAGATGTTTATATGGATTTTCACCTGTAAGACCACGAAAAGTAGGCAAAAGACGAATTAGTCTAGAGTTAAGTTCAAAAGCAACATATAAAGTAGTATACTCAATACAAAATAATGATTGATCAAAGTCGAGAGTAGCTAATTCTTTTAAAGTCCTATTTTTGTTTGGCACCGCCATCTTTTCCTCTTCAAGTGATGGAACAAGTGCTTCTTCTATATCTGCAGTTTTCCCTATCTCTTAAACAAAATTTAAGTCAATAGAGTGAGAGGATTAAGTTATAAAATAAAAAGAAAAAGAAAAAGAAAATAATAAATAAACAAAAACAAAGAATAAACAAAAATAATTAACACTCCCCGGCAACGGCGCCAAAATTTGGGAGTTGTCGTTTACACTCCTAAATTAACCTCACTTTCACTTTACAAATTCAAACAATTAACAGTAGTAAGCAAGGATCGATCCCACAGAGAGTGATTTGTTTTATATTTATCCTATGATTTCTAATGAAAAGGGGATTTTGAATTAATTAATTAAATTAACAAGGATAAACTAATAAGAATAAACAATGAATAAAAAGTTATAGTTCTTCAGTTCAGTATCACCTTTTTACAACAATAGATTAAGAAAGTGAAACATTATTTACCCTTTAATGAAACTAATAGCCCTAGGTAACAACAAGCTCTGCTACCTGAAACTCCCCTTAGATTGTCACTCAATGAAACAAGCTCTTCATAAGATTCTAACAATTATATAACCTAGAACAAGCTCTCTAGATTTAATATAACAACAACATTAAGAACTAGGGAATTAGACTATTCCAAGCAAAAAACACATAAGCTCGGATTGTTTAACTTGTCTTCTGATAATCACAGCAATACTCAAAAGCTTGTCCATAATCAGGTATTACTTATTACTACTTGTGATTAGAAATAATATCAATTACACGTAATATTATTCATTGATCTAGCATATGATATTCGTTAACCAACTCAATCCTGCAGAAATCAAATCAGTTAAGCCAAATAGCATTCAGAAATTAAATCAGATTACCAAGAATGAATTTCATGTGAGAAGGAATAAATAATGAATACTCAATTAACTATTAATTATAAATAAAGTTTAACATCCCTTAGAACTGAATAAAAAGAACTTAGCTCATATCTTCAATCCTCCAATGTTGTAGATGAGAGAATGTAGTAGATGATTGAATGAATAAAATCCAGACTATCATCCTCTATTTATAGTGCTAGACAAAGTCCTAAATCCTATGGGAAGTAGAAATCCAAATCCTAAAAGGAACTACAAATCAATTTGGAAATAAATCTTAATATAAAGTAAATCCTAAAGCTAATAGAAATAATAATCCCATTCCATGTTGAAATTTGCCAAAATCTGCATTTAGAAACTTTCCAAAAATCCAAGATTTTCCAATTTGCGCGCTAAAATTCGCTGGGGCGAATTTTCATTTTTTATTACGACGTCCTTCGATAAAATGAGCATAACTTTTGATCTGGGAGGATTTACGAGGCTTGATACCTATCAAAACGAAGATATCGACAATATCTGCAACTTTCATTTTTTGAGATTTGACATATTCTGGCTATATCAAGGTCGAAATCAAGCTCCAAGTGACTGCTATGCAAATTACAACTTTCAAACTTTGAGGTTCAACTTCTGTCTGGTAAAAAGATCATAACTTCTTCATACGAACTCCGATTAGGACGATTCAAGATGTTCCGAAAAGCTAAGGAAGAGCTCTACAATAAAATCCAAGTCTCAAGCCAAGAACATGCATCCAACTTAATACTAAAAACCCTCCAATTCTTCCTGAAATCATTAAACACCTTAATAAGCTCATATACACATGAAACATGCAATAAAACTAAATATAAAATAATCAAAATAAATGAATAATATGCACTCATCATTAATTAGACAATCTTTTCTTAGGCAAGTCTTCTAAACCTTAATCTCTTATTAAGAAAGTCTTCTAAGCTATCCAATTATTTACGCAAGTTCTTTAAACCCTACTTATACGTTGAACAATATTTCAATCTTAATTGTTTTTCGATATATTATACCGAACCAAATTTGTTACCAATTATTGTGAAGTTATTTCTATAGCTTCAGCAAAACTAAAAAATGAATTATTTATTCATATGATATTGAATTATTGTTTATTAAGCATAAACTGTTGTGTCAAACCAAATCTTTTTGGTAAGACATCCTATACTGAGTTGTATATCCTTGGGAGGGAAAAACATATTCTAGTAGTTCAAGATGGGCATGATTAGGATGTGATGCATACTCCTAGGATGTTGAATAGGTTGATCCCCTGTCTCATATCCAAACAAGATTTCTAAGTCTTTGTGACTGACAGAAATGAAAATCTAGAAATGGTAATCAACACCCAGTTAAAAAGAGTTATTGAACTATTATATTCTTTAAATCCTACATTATGTTTATTAATATAAACATGTTGAGCATGGCATAGCTTATTCTTGTAAATCATTTCCTTTGCAGTATTAAATGGTAACCCTGCCACATCTGGAACAAACAATGGGAAGAGACCATGCTTAGATTAGTTTAAATTATTGTCTAGTATAGTGTAAGACTTTTATAATAAGTAAACTCTTTATGAAGAACTATGTAACTGAACCTTTACATAAGATATAATATCATCTTTTATTTCTGCAACCGTGTTTCCTTTATATAAATAGATGTAATTAGGACTACTGATTCATTATGAGATCCTTGGGAACTATAAATCTGAGTGAGGGTATTGGCAATATAGACTGTTCGTCTTATTGTTGGTACTCTGAATTTTAGATAGATAGGTACTATCTATACGGTAGAGTAATCTGCAAGATATAGACTATACATTTGAGTGAGGGTATTGGTAAAATGGACTGTTCATGTTCTTGCTGATACTCTGGATTTTAAATAGATAGATATTATTCATAGATACAGTCTATACATCCAAGTGAGGGTATCCAAACACACCAATAGTTCTATAGTGAATTATTATCTGTTATAGGATACTGTGAACTTTGATAGATTGGAATTGTATCTTATCATATATGTATAGTATTTCGATTAGATATAAGCACTGAATCAGATACCGTGGGTGTATAGATTTGGATGCGTTATATTAATTGATTAGTTATGAACACCAGATTGGATACCGCGAGAGTACAGATTTGGGGGTGTCATAGATTTGGAATTAGAGTAATAGGCTATAAATCTAAGGAAGAGGTATCTTAGTATATATTCTTTGAGTCTGTAAAAATATTAAAATACACATAAAATAACATTAAAAACTTTATGTTTTGTATAAAATTTTGTAATATAAAGTAACAAAGAAATTCTTTTTATTGGATGGCCAACTCCGATGCTGAGGAAATGCTAATAGTAAATAATCCACCAAGAATTGAGTCAGATCAAGATAGTGATGCAGAAGAGGAAGAGTTACTTCATGATCAACAATTGTTAGATGCTGAGGAAGAGGAGGATTTTGTAGCTGGTTAATTGATGAGGATAGAGGACCATGAACAGGCAATGGCAACATTAGTACAAATGGCTGAGAAAGACACTGACCATGTCAAGTTTAGGGCACATATAGCTGAGGGTATGCTGGAGCATGAAAGGGGAACCACTAACCGACTAAAGGTACTACTGCATCATGCTCAGAGGGGCAGGCAGGAAATGCAGTTAAGGTTAACCAAGTCTGCTCTAGGAACTCGGGATGTATTCGACGGTCTACAGCGTCGAGTGGTTAGATATCCAGTGGTATGACACATGATCCAGGATTCATATGACGAAGTTAAGATTTCTAGAATATAGTATAGAAATCTAAGTGCTCAATTTTAGTATAAATAAAAGAGCAAGTTTTGGTTGTGTTGTAGCTAGTAGTGTTATATGTAAAATCACTAGTTGGTTATGTTATGTACTGTTATGAAATATAAATAAAAATTATGTTTGTTGTAAACATATTCTTATTGTGGATGTTTATACTTATTTTCTTATAGAATCATGCCACCAACAAGCTGACCTCAGAGAGAAATAAATAATGATGAAAATTCCACCCAACAATTAGTATAACTCTTGTTAGGTGTTGTACAAAATAGACCAACAAATCAAACCACACCGTTTAAAGACTTTAAACTAGTAGGTCCATCTGAGTTTAAGGGTACATCTAAACCTGTTAATGCTCAAATTTGGATTACCGAGATACAAATTTTTTTCTTATTAACCAATGTTAATGAAAATCAAAAAATAGTTTTCGCAACCTTTTTACTAAAAGAAGATGTAAATTACTGGTGGGAATCTACTAAGGATCGTGTAGGAACTAAAGTTGTTCCATGGGGTAGATTCAAGGAACTATTCTTTGAAAATTATTTTTCCCAATCTTTGAAGGATCGTATGGAGGTGCGATTCTTAGAATAAAAACAAGGAGAACTTAATGTATCCCAATATACAGCCAAGTTTAACGAAATGTCAAGGTTTTCTCCGCATCAGGTTGATACTGAACCTAGGAAAACTTAAAGGTATCAAGAAGGGTTAAAACCTCATATCCGTAGCAAATTGTCTATATTTCAAATCAAGACTTTTCTTGAAGTACTCGAGAAGGCTGTCATAGTTAAGAGTGAAAATGAAAACCTCATTAAGTTTCACAAAGATAAAAAGAGTCAGAATGAGGGGGAATCTAAAATAGAACTCAGTTCAGGTGGGTTTAATAATAAGAGGAAGTGGGATACCACTTTTCCAAACAACTCTGGGAAAAAGGGGAGTAATTTTAATAACAACAATTTCAACAATAACAAAAATAACAAGATTATACCTTGTGTTACATGTGGGAAAAGACATAAAGGTGTGTGTCTTAAGAATAAATGTTACAATTGTGGTCAGAAGGGACACTATTCTCCACAGTGTCCTACCCCTATTAAGAATAAATGTTTCAACTGTGGTTCGTCAGATCATTTAGCAAGAAACTGTACAAAACCCAAAAGCCAAAGAGGAGGGGGGAAATAGAGTACCTGAGAATAATAATAATAGGTCAACAGTAGCTGTAGTTGGAGCTTGATGAGTGAGTTTTATACCTATAAATCGGCTTCTGATTTGAACTTAAACAGTGTTGATCTTGCCTATTTATGTACAATTTTACTTATTTTGTGTTTAGGATTACATTGCATGGCATGGTGGTATAATGGTGGCACTGTGGTGAGAAAGAAGCATTACAAGCAAGAAAACAGAGCAATTCTGCAGAAACACCCCCCGCCGGGGCAGGCTTATTAGTGGAAAAAAACCCGCTGGGGCGAGGGTACCTTAGCCAACTGTAGTAGCATCCCCCACCGGGGCGGGCCCTTACAAGTATTAAACCCCCTCCAGGGCGGGGGTACGGGGAGAGAGAAAGAAGTCTAATTTGATTCTAACTCTGCAACTGCATGGATAGAACACTTTGGCATGGATTGGGATTATGTTTAGGAGACGTTTTATCAGCTATGACATGATATATACACAACATAACAGAAACATCAATTACAACAATCAATTAATTCAACTTTGAGCCCTAATTTTTAGAGAAGAATATTGGAGGAGAGCAAGGAAAGTCAAGATCATGAAGATTATAGAATTGAAGGCAAAGAAGGGTGCTTTTGTAACTATTCTATTTCTTTAATTCGAATTTTGTAATTGGGATGATGAATTCTCTACTTATTTCAAAGTTCAATTCATTGATGATGAACTAAATTAACTAATTAGGCTTGCAGTGGATCTTTAGTGTTGAACAATGATTTCGTGCCTTAATTTTAGTTTAGTAAAACTATCAATTCAGTTTATCTATTGTGATTCGTACTTTAATTTGTGATTTGCTTGATCACCAATTCTATGTGGATTTATATGGACTTGAGAGATGATGTATGAATCTAGTCCTAATCATTTTAGCATGTGTTCTTGAATTCTGCGTGTGATGGATTTCTTGATGAATGTTTAGGATAGAGATATACCTAGCATCGCATGTAATCGCGTAAAGAACTTGGGATTTAAACCCTATTTAATTTTAATTCACATAGAGATATAGTGCATTAGTTAATTAGGGTGTTTGGCTTAATTCTATCAAACTGTGGATTTAAGTTAATATGGTGTTAGTGCATCAAGAGATGGCTAATTCTACTTGAATGTTCTTGATTAATAAACTGAGATAGTTAATTAAACTGGAAAAAGGTGTTATAATCAGAGTGAAACTTAAAGTGAAGTTGTAAGCTTAATTCTCCATTATCTGATTGAAATTAGCGGTTACTAATTAGGTTGACTTGCTTTGATTTTTAGTTATTTCATTTTTAATTAATTGCAATCCTTAATTTGAGTAGTTTAATAAAATTAAAATAATATAAAACTGATAATTGATAAGTTAAATTTCATACTAGTCTCTATGGGAACGTTACTCTATTTATCACTATATTACTTGTTGACCACGTACATTTGCGTGTGAGCGTATCTAAAATTTACACCAACAAGTTTTTGGCGCCGTTGTCGGGGCCTAGTTTTGATTTTAGTACTTTCAATATCAGTTTAATTAGTTCAGTTTTAGTTAAACAAATTTTCTTTTTGTTTTGCTCTTTCTTATTTTAGGTCTTCTGATTTAGTGTATGCAAACTCGGTCTAAGAGGCCAGACTTGCTTCCTTTCGAGGACGATATCGAGAAAAGGTTTCAAAGGATCAGTAAGTGGATTAAGGACACTAAGGAGAATTTTGATAAAGATGAAACAATGGCTACAGAAGATTAGAAAGCGCTAAGGGATTATGCTACTCCCAGGGTGACCGAGCTTCAGTCGAGTATTACCAGGCCTGCAATAGCTGTAAATAATTTTGAGATCAAGCTTGGGACCATAAAAATGATACAGAACTCAGTGCAATTTGGGGGATTAGCCAACGACGATCTGAATGAGCACTTAGTCAGCTTTTTGGAAATTTGCGACACTTTTGGATACAATGGGGTATCGGATGATGCAGTCAGACTTCGCTTATTTTTGTTCACACTGCGGGACAAGGCAAAAAGTTGGTTACACTCATTACCTCCAGGGTCGATTACTACATGGGACGACCTGGCTCGGAAATTCTTGGCTAAGTTTTTCCCACCGGTAAAGACTGCGAAGATGAGGAACGAGATTATTATGTTTAAGTAGCTGCATGGGGAGTCTTTGTACGAAGCTTGGGAGAGGTACAAGGAATTACTGAGGAAGTGCCCACATCATGGACTACCCAAATGGCTACAGATGAATACGTTTTACAATAGGTTGAGTAGTAATCTCCGGATTAATATAGATGCAGCTTCGGATGGAGCTTTCATGGCTAAGAGTTATGAGGAGGCATACGATCTGATAGAGACGATGGTGGCTAACAACTACCAGTGTCGTACAGCGAGAATGACATAGCTGAAGGCAGCTGGGATGTTAGAGATAGATGGGGTAGCAGCATTAGCGGCATAAATTTTAGCTTTATCAAGGAAGATGGATGCTCTAACAGGTGCACAAACTCAACAGGTTGCATATGTTTACGAATTATGTGCGGGGGAACATCTTACAGAACAATGTGTCATTAACCCAGCAGCGGTACAGTTTGTGGGCAGCTATAACAGAATTTCGCAGAATATGTATCAGAATGCCTACAATCCGGGGAATAGGAATCATCCGAATTTTTTGCGAGGTAATTATCAAAATTAGCAGGCTCCACGACCATCTTATCCCACGGGGTTTCAAAATCAGCATCAACAAGCAGCTCCGAATCAAGAGAAAAAGGCAGATTTAGAAGATCTGTTGTTGAAGTACATATCTGGTAACGAGGTGGCAATGAAATCACAAGCAGTGGCCATCAAGAACTTAGAAAATCAAATGGGACAGCTTATTTTACCACTTAATAACAGGACTCAAGGGACTCTACCTAGCGACACAGAGAAGAATTCGAAGGAAAATCACGAACAGTGTCAAGCAATCACTTTGAGAAGTGGAAAGCATCTTAAGGAACAGAATGCAGAAAATTCAGCTAAGAAAGATGTCAAAGAAGGTGAAGACAAAGTGGTTGAAGGGAAACAGGGTGAGGAAAAGTAAGAGGACAAGAGTAAAACAGATGTTGAGCCAATTGTTTATCCTCCACCACCATTCCAGCAGAGAGTTCAGAAACAGAAGTTGGATAAGCAATTCTCGAAGTTTTTGGAAGTTTTTAAGAAACTTCAAATCAACATTCCTTTCGCAGAAGCCCTAGAGCAAATGCCGAGTTATGCCAAATTTATGAAGAGTATTTTGTCAAGGAAGAAGAAGTAAGAGGATTAAGAGATTATGGCTTTAATGGAGGAATGCAGTGCAGTTTTACAGAGAAAGTTACCTCCGAAGTTGAAGGATTCAGAGAGTTTTACTATTCCTTGCACAATCGGTAACATGTCCTTCAACAAGTGTTTGTATGATTTGGGGGCAAGTGTGAACCTCATGACGTTGTCAGTTTATACTTAGTTGGGTTTGCCAGCTCCGAAGCCTATAAACATATCACTGCAGTTAGCGGATAAATCAGTGACTTATCCAAGAGGGATTGTGGAAGACATTTTAGTTAAGGTGAATAAGTTTATTTTTCCAACAGATTTTATAATTTTGGATTATGAAGAGGACAAAAACATCCCAATCATCTTAGGGAGACCATTTTTGGCTACAGGTAGGACTCTCATCGATGTTTAGAAAGGTGAATTAACCATGAGGGTTGAAGACCAAGAAGTCAAATTTAATGTGTTCAAAGCCATGAGGTTCCCTACAGATGAGGAGTGTTTTCGATTTGATGTGATAGACAGAAATAAAGACTTGGTTAAAAGTTTGGTCAGAGATCTGTTGGAAAATACTCTACTAGGGGATGAGGACTTGGATGATCCAGAGTTCGTAGACTACTTACATATGCTGGATTTTTTGCCTGGAGTTAGCAGGTTCAAGGTACCATTTGAGCCATTACACATGGAAGAAAAAGATTCGGCACGAATGAAACCTTCATTGGAGGATCCACCCACTCTTGACCTTAAGCCCCTTCCTAAACACCTCAGGTATGCTTATTTGGGTAATTCTAAAACTTTACCTGTTATTATTACATCTGCGCTTAACGAACTGCAGGAAAGTAAGTTGTTGAGGGTGCTAGGAGAGTACAAGTCTGTAATAGGATGGACTATCGCTGACATAAAGGGGATAAGCCCTTCTTTTTGCATGCACAAGATTCTATTGGAAGAGGTGTAAGGTTTTGTGAAGATCAAAGTAGCAATCAAATTACAAAATTAGCGGAAGAAAAGTAAAAATCAGATTTTAAAATTTTTCACAAACTAATTAACCGGGTCATCCTTTATGTATATTATTAATTAAAACGAAGAACAAGAAGTTATGGAATCATACCCTTATAGATACGAGCTTCCACAGATACGAGTTCAATTCCTACTTCTCCGTGATCTCCTTGAATTTTCGGGTAGATTCCTTCTTCTTATCAATGTTAGCCACCCAAGTTTATGGCCTCTACAGGTGATCCACCAAGGAAGAAGAATTTTTAAAAAGAAGGGTGTATTGGCACAAACCCTAGTTTTTATGATCTCTATAGAAAACGAGGGCATACTCTCCAACTATTGGAATCACATATATTTGATATCTGATATAAGACTCATCTTATAAAGATATTAGGTAACCCTATTTAATTAAAATAAGGTATTATTTATTTAATTAATCTCCTTTAATTAATTGGGCTCCCTAGTCTTATTAGGGATAATTAATTAAACTCCTTTAATTAATTTTGCCTCCTAATCGTATTAGGAATAAATGAGAGTACTTATATTAAATTAATTCCTAAACTCTTTTAGAAATTAATAATAATAATAATTGTAATAATATTAATAAGACTCCTCTTATTAATTTATATTTAATATTTCTAAATATTAAATAATAAATATTAAGCTATTTAATTTATTCTATCATCATAGATTAAATTAAATATACTTAACATATTATTACAATTATGTCATTAACTTCTTAAATAATTATTCTTCCTTTTATGGTGTGACCCTTTAGGTTCTCCATATTAAATTGGTTGTGAATAAATCAATTAGAACAATTCTAATCTTATTTAAATAAATAAATTAAACTATTAATTTATTTAAATAAATAATATTTATTCTACAATAGGGATAAGCCTCCCTAGCGATCAACGACTTTCCAAATAATATAGATTTCAACATTAATCATAAAAGAACCTTTGAGTAAATAGTTACCGTACAATTCAATCCTTCCACCATACAATGTCCCAATTAAATATAAGATATATAATTACTGTCAAGTCTTATTTTATTTAATTATATGTATTTCGATTCTTAAATGCACAACTCCTAATGAATGCAAATTAGAAATTACTTTCTAATTTCATTCCACATTGGCCAAGGATTCCTGGGTTGTCATTTATTGAATTACATAGGACATTTCTCTTTTTTTACTAGAAGTGGTAGATTCAATATTTATCATTCATTATCTCCATATATAACTTATTACACCCAAGCATAACCTTTGATATACCCTAAGGGTCTTAAAGAATAAGTGAAAATGTAATTCATTATACATAAGATACTATGATGATCTCAAGTCTAAGGATCATTTGTACTACTATCACTACAGGAATTCCTATTGACATACAAGTAAAACTCTATTAGGTATTCCTTAGCGAGTCAAGTTTAGTGAACTTATTCTCCAATAAGTACCTACATTCTTGCTTTAGTGTCTCCACACAAATGATCATGAGATCAATAATTCTCATCCAATGAGCAAGCAACGTATGTATCAATCTATCTGGATTCTCTAATCTTCTTTTTAGTAACCCATTGATTGAGAACATTTTAGTTTTAAGCTATCTAAGAATTTAGATCTCATTAGCATAACATCATCATGATTCTAAAAGTATTGCTTAAAACTATGGGTTTATCATATATTATTAAAACAGCACTATGTAGATAATTAAATGCCTTTAATAAATAATTCTTTTATTAATAAATAAATAAGATTGATTATAAAGTATATGCTTTATCATCATACATGATTGGCTTGTATGCATACCACTTTCAATCTCCCACTTGCAATAAAGTCAATCGTCATGGTATCTCATACTCATCTTCTCTAAGTGACGATCAAATTGTTGTTGTGTTAATGCTTTAGTAAATGGATCTGCAATATTGTCTTTAGAGTCCACACGCTCCAAGGTGGCGTCCCCTCTTTCAATGATCTCTCTGATCAAATAAAATCGCCGCAACACATGTTTAGATTTCTGATGAGACCTGGGTTCCTTAGCCTGCGCAACAGCTCCGATGTTGCACAGAATAAAGGTACTGGTCCTGTAATGCTAGGAACAATACCAAGTTTGGTAATCAACTTCTTCATCCAAATAGCTTCCTTTGCAGCTTCACTTGCAGCTATATACTCTTCCTCTATCACTGAATCAGCAACTGTTTGCTGTTTGGAACTCTTCCAACTTACTGTGCCACTGTTTAAGGTAAACACATACCCTGAAACAGATTTAATTTCATCTTGGTCCGTTTAAAAATATGAGTCTGTAAAGCACTCTAGTTTCAATTCAGACCCACCGTAGACAAGAAATACATCCTTAGTTCTTCTTAAGTACTTTAGAATATTTTTCACTGCCTTCCAGTGTTCTTCTCCCGGATTCGACTGATATCTACTTTTTACACTAAGTGCATGAGCGACATCCGGTCTAGTACATATCATACCATACATGATAGATCCTATTGCTAAAACATAAGGAATCTTACTCATATGGTCTCTATCCTCAGGTGTCTCTGGGGCCTGTTTCTTGAAGAGATGTATTCCATGACTCATCGGTATAAGACCTCTTTTGGAATCTTCCATGATAAACTTCTTTATCATCGAGTCAATATACGTTCCTTGGGGTAAGCCAAGCACCCTTTTAGATCTATCTCTATAGATCTTTATCCCCAAAATATAGGATACTTCTCCCAAGTCCTTCAAGGAGAAGTGTTTAGATAACCATATTTTAATTAATTGTAGCATAGGAATATCATTCCCTATCAATAATATATCAACAACATATAATACAAGGAATGAAACAACGCTCCCACTAACCTTCTTGTACACACATGGTTCTTCCTCATTTTTGATAAAATCAAACTCTTTGATTGTCTCATCAAAATGGAAGTTCCACCTAGAGAAGCTTGCTTCAATCCATAATTGGATCGTTGTAGCTTACATACTTGATTTGTTCCAACCTTTGAAGCAAATCCCTCTGGCTGTGTCATATACACATCCTCCTCAAGTTTCCCATTGAGGAAGGTCATTTTCGCGTCCATCTGCCAGATTTCATAGTCGTGGTAAGCTACAATCGCAAGCAAAATTCTAATGGACTTGAGCATCGTTACCGGTGAGAAGGTTTCGTCATAGTCAATTTCTTGTCTTTGTTTAAAACCTTTTGCGACCAGTCGGGCCTTATAGGTCTCTACCTTGCCATCTACTCCAGTCTTTCTTTTAAAGACCCATTTACACCCAATAGGCTTAATTCCTTCAGGTGGTGAAACCAAAGTCCATACTTGGTTTTCATACATGGAGTCCATATCGAATTTCATGGCATCTTGCCACTTCTCTAAGTCTTTACTACTTATATCATGTTTGTAATTCAATGGATCATCATCATTTATGATACTTACCTCATCGTCATCCTCTATGACGAATCCATACCAATCAGGTATCTTCGGTACTTATTCAGATTTATGAATAGGGTGTGTTATAATAGGTTCTTCCACTTGGTTAGGTACCTGACTTTGATCTGTAGTATTCTTTGGTTCTTGAACCACTTCTAGATATATCTTACTCCCACTGACTCCTTCAAGGATAAACTCCTTTTTCAAGAAGGCAACATGTTTCGCAACAAACACTTTTTGATCATTTGGATGATAGAAATAATACCCTGATGTTTCTTTAGGGTATCCCACAAATCTACATTTTTCAGATCTAGTCTGTAGCTTATCGTTTTCAAAGCTGGACAACCCCAAGCCTTAACATGCTTAAGATTTGGTTTCCTCCCTGTCCATAACTCATATGGGGTCTTAGGGACGAATTTTGTAGGTACCTTGTGACGCCCCCAAAATAGGTATACAACACCCATTCTGAGTCGCCAAATACATGGTACAGAAAGCAAACTACAACTTCAATAATACAATTGTCGTGCAAAATACGACAACACATACTGTGAGTTTAAATACAAATATTGTCTTCTAGACAATATCCACACTCAAATAAATCCTCATTACAATTATTCAAACACTATTTTACAGAAATAGTGAGGACTGCTAAAACATCTTTCTAGAACCATCACTCCATACCCCGACTAGATCCTGCTATGTTCTCACCTCCTGAGAAGAAAAATGGAACAAAAAGGAAAAGGGTGAGCTCAACTAGCCCAGTAAAGAATATTATGACTAAGATAATATACAAACAAATTATCGTTAGTCTTCAACAGGGAAAAATCTGATAGAATATAATCGACAACAAGTTTTAGATCAACAACTGCAGCGGAAACAGCAAACCATTAGAAGAGTCAAGTAGAGAAAGAATTCTACTATCTTCTAAGATTTAAAAGTCCATCATCAATATTTTATCCCTGTAACATCAATTAATAATCATCTTTATCCAAATATTCATCTTTGCACTACAGGCCAAAGATATTCATTTGTATCACCTGTCAGTCATGTTCATCTCAACACCTGTTCATCTTTGCACTACAGGCCAAAGATATTCATCAAGTAATCATACATCTTTGCACTACAGGCCAAAGATATTCATTAAGACTGAGGATGATGAAAAATATCTTAAAGAGAACGAATCCAATGAGACAGAAGGACAAATAGTAGGGATTCGTATAACAGTTTATCCAAGATCAATAATACTTCATAATAATCAATTGTGAAGCAGAATTTAAAAATAAAGATCAAAACATGGATACAATCAAAGATAGTAACCATAATAGACATCTTGGACAAAAAGGAAAAATTTTATTTTTCGGTGAATAGTGCCGTATTCGTGAATAGTGTCATATACGTGAATAGTACCGTATACGTGAATAGTAACCCCGACACAAAAAATTCCAAATTTGATAAAAACTCATATCAATATTTCAGCATAATGATATTGAAGAAAATAATATCATTTAAGAATAAAATAATATCCCTTACCTCAAGATATCAGTACTTCTGGTCGGAATACCGGTATAAGGCTGAAAGAAACTTGCTCTGATGAATAGAAACTCTCAAAGTATCTAAATACTCACAAAATACACTCAATAATCTAGAGAGAGAAAGAGAGAAAACTTGTTTCTGGTGTGATTTTCAATTCTAACTTAGCCCTCTATTTATATGAAAATTTTAGTAGGTTTGACCTGCAACCTGATGGCTTTACCTGCTACTATTCCCACCCACCACATTTGAAATATAATTCAGCACATTTCTTCACCAACCACAAGTGGGGCCCACCAATTCTAGAATTTTCCATCAAAATGATAAACTCCGAAAATTCAACAATTTCTGAACCAGTCATCTCGTAAAATTCATAATAAATCATACGTTCATTTTTAACGGTTCAAAATTTGTGGACATATACTCAACTTATATATGTATAACATATCCAAAAATTACCACGATCCAACGGTCGGATTAAAAATTATAACACCCGCAATATTTCTCAAAAACCCTGATTTTTTAATACCTCCATTCCGATAAAAATACTGATAAAACACCTCAACATTAACTCCTTCATTTTTAACCACAAAAATATATCCCTCATTTATATCCACATAAAATAAATATTTCCTTATCATATGAATCAATAATTAATTATTCACAAATAATATTACAGAATCACATTTATGACAACCAGGCCGTTCCCAGGAAAGAGGGGGCTTTCCAATAAGGATTTCTCCTTACTGGCGCGCAATTAGATGACCAAACCTCTCCTTAGACAGAACTTTCTAGACATTGTCAATAATGTTATCTAATAATATTATTCAAATAATATGAATTATTGATCTGATAATGGAAAATACTGTGCAGCAACAATTATTGAAACAACAATAATATAAAATATCAATACAACAATTATTGAATCAATAAAATAAAATATTGAACAATAACTACTGTAACAATTATTGAGTAGTGCCTTCTTACGTAAGAATCAATAATTGGTGCAATACCGTGTGCTACTGTATTTTAATCACCGGGTATTCCAACAGTATTAACGGTAACAACTACGCCGTTATTTATAAATAACTTATACTTGTCATTTTTTTCATCCAATCGCTTTCCGTTATGGGGCCCACACAAGGCTGCGCCGTCGTACGAATATTCCCCGACAGCAAGAATATTCCACGACCAAACGAATATTTCCCGACAAAAATGAATATTTTATAACCACTTGCTTATTTGAAAATTTGCACATTTTACCCATAACCAAAGTATTAATCAATTTAACCTTATTATTTCACAATAATATTTAGAGAAAATTTGATTTTATTTATTAATAAGTTGGGGTCTTACAACCTCCCCTCCTTATGAAATTTCGTCCTCGAAATTGACGTACGTACCTGATGTTTCAAAAAGGTGAGGATACCTCGCTTTCATTTCTGATTCCAACTCCCAGGTCATTTCTTCAATAGCATGGTTTCTCCACAAAACCTTAACTTGTGGTATAACCTTCGTGCGTAGGACATGCTCTTTCCTATCCAAGATCTTAACAGGTACCTCCTCGTACGTTAAATCTTCAGCTATCTCGTCTGGTTCTAACTCAATAATGTGGTTCGGGTCTTTAACATATTTACGAAGCATAGATATGTGAAAAACATTATGAACACGAGACATGCTTGGAGGTAATGCGAGTCTATATGCCACATTTCCTATTCGCTCAAGAATCTCAAATGGACCAACAAATCTTGGATTGAGCTTTCCTCTCTTCCCAAATCTTGTAACTCCCTTCCATGGTGCAACACGTAACAATACATGATCCCCAATATTAAATTCCACGTCCTTCCGATGAAGATCCGCATAACTCTTTTGTCGATCCTGTGCCGTTTGTATACGTTGTCGAATCGTTTGGATCTTCTCTGTAGTAATGCGTACCAACTCTGGTCCCAACAATGTTGCTTCACCCACCTCGTCCCAGCATACTGGAGAACGACATTTTCTTCCATACAACGCCTCGAATGGAGCCACACCTATGCTCGCCTGATAACTGTTGTTGTAGGAGAATTCCACCAATGGTAGGTACTTATCCCAACTCCCTTTGAGATCTAGGACACAAAGTCTTAATAGATCTTCAAGAGTTTGAATAGTCCTCTCTGATTGTCCGTCCGTTTGAGGATGGTATGCCGAACTGAATCGTAAATCCGTGCCCATAGCTTTCTGCAAGCTAACCCAAAATCGTGAAGTGAATCTTGGGTCACGATCCGAAACTATGGATACTGGCATGCCATGCAATCTCACAATCTCGTTCACGTACATACTAGCAAGACGTTCAAGGGAATAAGTCTCACGTATCGGCAAGAAATGAGCGGACTTGGTTAATCTATCAACAATAACCCAAATCGCATCTATGCCTTGAGAAACCTTGGGAAGACCCGTAACAAAATCCATAGTAATGTGTTCCCACTTCCATTTCGGGATCTCAAGTGGTTGCAATGGACCCTTTGGCACTTGATGCTCCGCCTTTACACGTTGACAAGTTAAACACCTCGAGATAAACTCCGCGATCTCTCTTTTCATATTGCTCCACCAAAATGTATGTCGAAGATCGTGATACATTTTGGTACTCCCAGGATGGATTGCAAACGGTGTGTTGTGTGCCTCCATCATTATTCTATGCTTCAAGTCAAAATCGTTAGGAACACAAAGTCTGGAGTTGACTCGAAGTATTCCTTCTTCATCGATTCTTGCTTCTGGAATAGCACCTTCTTGCACTTTCTTCTTCATACGCATCAGCTCCATGTCCGTAGCTTGAGCAGCTTTAACTTTATCGATTAAAGTCGGTTCTACTCGTATATTTGATATCATCATGTGGGTACTTGGAGCCTTCATCTCTATCTCCATCCTTTGCAAGTCATACAAAATGGGCCTTTGTGTTAACAATATTGCACTCGTACCCGCATATGATCTTCTACTCAATGCGTCAGCTACTACGTTTGCTTTTCCAGGATGATATTGGATGGTATGATCGTAATCTTTCAACAGCTCGAGCCAACGTCGCTGCCGCATGTTGAGTTCCTTTTGGGTGAAGAAA
Organism: Panax notoginseng; assembly: GCA_016801055.1. Taxonomy (NCBI): domain Eukaryota; kingdom Viridiplantae; phylum Streptophyta; class Magnoliopsida; order Apiales; family Araliaceae; genus Panax; species Panax notoginseng. The sequence continues at coordinate 49,188,185 of CM029016.1, read as the reverse complement.
TATTTGAGGCTTTTATGATCTGTATAGATCTCCACTTTCTCCCCATACAGGTAGTGTCTCCAGATCTTCAACGCAAAAACGACTGCTGCCAACTCCAAATCATGAGTAGGATAATTCCTCTCATATTCTTTGAGTTGTCGTGAGGCATAGGCTATGACTTTCCCATGTTGCATGAGAACACATCCTAACCCTTTGCCTGAAGCATCGCTGTAGATAACAAATCCATCCGAACCAGATGGTATTGTCAGAACAGGTGCCGAAATGAGTCTCCTCTTGAGTTCTTGGAAACTCTTCTCGCATTCCTCACTCCATACGAATTTTGTATCTTTCCGAGTCAGCTGAGTTAACGGAGTAGCGATTCGAGAAAATCCTTCCACAAATCTCCGATAATAACCAGCTAAGCCTAGAAAGCTACGTACTTCGGTTACCGACTTCGGTTGCTCCCAACTTTGTATGGCTTCAATCTTCGCCGGGTCGACAGATACTCCATGTTTTGACACCACGTGCCCAAGGAATGCTACTTCCTCAAGCCAGAACTCGCATTTCTTCAATTTGGCATATAGCTTATTTTCACGAAGCCTTTGCAGTACCAGCTTCAAATGGCGCTCATGATCTTCACGGCTTTTGGAATAGATGAGGATGTCATCAATAAAGACAACAACGAACTGATCCAAATATTCTTTGAATACACGGTTCATCATATCCATGAAGGCAGCAGGAGCATTAGTCAATCCAAAAGACATTACTAAGAATTCATAATGCCCGTACCGAGTTCTGAAGGCAGTCTTTGGAATATCCTCAGTTTTAATCTTCAGCTGATGATATCCAGAACGAAGGTCGATCTTTGAAAAGAATTGTGTTCCTTGTAACTGGTCGAACAGGTCATCAATGCGAGGTAGCGGATACCTATTCTTGATAGTGACATGATTCAATTCTCGATAGTCGATACAAAGTCGCATACTCCCGTCTTTCTTCTTTACGAATAAAACAGGAGCACCCCAAGGAGACGTACTAGGACGAATAAAACCGATGTCCAACAACTCCTGTAGTTGGACTTTTAACTCCTGAAGTTCAATAGGAGCCATTCGATATGGAGTTTTAGAAATGGGCTTTGTACCGGGTTCAAGGTCAATAAAGAATTCAACTTCACGTTCTGGGGGTAGACCAGGAAGTTCTTCAGGAAATACATCGGAAATTCTCTAACAATAGAAATATTATTCAAATCTGACTTGTCTTTGTTCAAATCCATAACATGGGCTAAGAAAGCTTGACATCCGTTTTTCAATAAACGAATAGCTTTGTGGCTTGATATGACAGTGACTGATTTTAGTGGTTTAGTAGTTTGAATTCGTATGACAGGTTGGTTAGGAATATGAAAACTAACAACCTTACGAAAACAATCAATTTTAGCATGATGAGTGGTTAACCAATCAATTCCTAAAATCACATCAAAAGCAAGTATCTTTAAAGAGATAAGATCAACAGGTAATGTGATAGTGCCAACTTGGATCATGCAAGATTTATAAACTGTAGATGTAACGAAGGTTTCACCCAACGGAGTTTCAACAGATAAGTTAAAGTCCAATTTCTCCGGAGTCAAGTTTAAACGTTGAGCACAAGCAGGAGAGATAAAAGAATGGGTAGAACCGGTATCTAGTAAAGTATAAACTTCGCAAGAATTCAAGATTAGCTTACCCGTGATCACCTCGTTCGGGTTTCTCGCGTTTTGGCCAGTAACGACAAACGCCCTTCCAGGAACCGCTGATTTCGACTTATCCGGGACAGCTTTTGGAGTCACCATCCCCGCTGAACTTGGTTTTGCTACAGAACACTCTCGAGCTATATGACCCTCCTTTCCACAGTTATAACATACCTTGGATTGTTGTGGGCAGTTTGGGCTGATATGTCCCTCTTTCCCACATTTGTAACATACGACCGGTGGTCGTTCTCCTCCCCTAGAAACAGTTGATGTTTGTGCTGACGTCTTCACATTATCATTGTTGTACCTTCTCTTCTTGAAATCTCCTCCCGACTCGCTCCTTCTATTATCACGACCACGATTACCACCAGAGTGGTTACCGCTTTTGTCCGAATATTTTCCTCCCTGCTGGTTTTCATTGCTTCGATGACTGCCGCCACCGGTATGACCCTGGTTGTGGTCCCTCGGTTGCACATACTCATTATCTCGCTCTAATAATTGAGCCCTGTTTACAACATCTGAATATAAAGAAAATTTATGAGAGATAAGATATTGTCGAATCTCGGGTTTTAGACCTCTCAGAAACATCCTTGTCATTCGTTCCTCATTTTCGACCAAATGAGGTGCAAACCTGGATAACTCTGCAAACTTCGCCTCGTACTGGGACACCGTCATGTTGTTTTGTTCCAGTCTGATAAACTCTACCTCCTTCATATGACGAATACTTTCAGGAAAGTACTTGTCATTGAACAGTTTTTGAAATGTTTCCCAGGACATGTTGAGTGCGTCAGGCTGGGTACGCTTCACAGACTCCCACCAGTAGTCTGCCTCACCGCGGAACATAAAGGTGGCGAATGGAACCTTCTGTTCCTCCGTGCATCCCAAGACATCGAATATCTTGGTAATTTGCTTGACCCACGTTTCCGCCATGATCGGATCCGGCTTTCCCTTAAATTCTGGTGGTCCCAATTCTTTGAACTGCTTAGCTGTGACAAACCGCGCGTTGTTATCATTTCCACCCGTATTCTGCACACGAGTCTCCCTCGTCTGATTTTGCATGAACTGCAAAAAGCTCCTAAACATTCCATCATTCATCGTTTGCTCGGTAACGTTGTTTACAGGAGGAATATTGCCTTCCTGTTGCACGTTCCCCTGGGTGGTGATCAAAGGTGTGTCCACGGTCTGATTTACTACATTATTAACGTTCTCAGCTGCCATTCTTAAATACTGCCATAAAACAAGGGTTAATAGTCATGTCATATATTATCCCTATACTCTGACCGACCAAATAAACACCAAATAAACTTAGTCAGGTCATACTAGTGAAGGAATTCCCCGTCTCTCCCCTCCTAGTTCTTGTCTCACATCTCAGCCAGGGATCATATCCCTAAGCTTTGATACCAACTGTGACGCCCCCAAAATAGGTATACAACACCCATTCTGAGTCGCCAAATACATGGTACAGAAAGCAAACTACAACTTCAATAATACAATTGTCGTGCAAAATACGACAACACATACTGTGAGTTTAAATACAAATATTGTCTTCTAGACAATATCCACACTCAAATAAATCCTCATTACAATTATTCAAACACTATTTTACAGAAATAGTGAGGACTGCTAAAACATCTTTCTAGAACCATCACTCCATACCCCGACTAGATCCTGCTATGTTCTCACCTCCTGAGAAGAAAAATGGAACAAAAAGGAAAAGGGTGAGCTCAACTAGCCCAGTAAAGAATATTATGACTAAGATAATATACAACAAATTATCGTTAGTCTTCAACAGGGAAAAATCTGATAGAATATAATCGACAACAAGTTTTAGATCAACAACTGCAGCGGAAACAGCAAACCATTAGAAGAGTCAAGTAGAGAAAGAATTCTACTATCTTCTAAGATTTAAAAGTCCATCATCAATATTTTATCCCTGTAACATCAATTAATAATCATCTTTATCCAAATATTCATCTTTGCACTACAGGCCAAAGATATTCATTTGTATCACCAGTCAGTCATGTTCATCTCAACACCTGTTCATCTTTGCACTACAGGCCAAAGATATTCATCAAGTAATCATACATCTTTGCACTACAGGCCAAAGATATTCATTAATATCATCATTTAGGACTGAGGATGATGAAAAATATCTTAAAGAGAACGAATCCAATGAGACAGAAGGACAAATAGTAGGGATTCGTATAACAGTTTATCCAAGATCAATAATACTTCATAATAATCAATTGTGAAGCAGAATTCAAAAATAAAGATCAAAACATGGATACAATCAAAGATAGTAACCATAATAGACATCTTGGACAAAAAGGAAAAATTTTATTTTTCGGTGAATAGTGCCGTATTCGTGAATAGTGCCGTATACGTGAATAGTACCGTATACGTGAATAGTAACCCCGACACAAAAAGTTCCAAATTTGATAAAAACTCATATCAATATTTCAGCATAATGATATTGAAGAAAATAATATCATTTAAGAAGAAAATAATATCCCTTACCTCAAAATATCAGTACTTCTGGTCGGAATACCGGTATAAGGCTGAAAGAAACTTGCTCTGATGAATAGAAACTCTCAAAGTATCTAAATACTCACAAAATACACTCAATAATCTAGAGAGAGAAAGAGAGAAAACTTGTTTCTGGTGTGATTTTCAATTCTAACTTAGCCCTCTATTTATAGGAAAATTTTAGTAGGTTTGACCTGCAACCTGATGGCTTTACCTGCTACTATTCCCACCCACCACATTTGAAATATAATTCAGCACATTTCTTCACCAACCACAAGTGGGGCCCACCAATTCTAGAATTTTCCATCAAAATGATAAACTCCGAAAATTCAACAATTTCTGAACCAGTCATCTCGTAAAATTCATAATAAATCATACGTTCATTTTTAACGGTTCAAAATTTGTGGACATATACTCAACTTATATATGTATAACATATCCAAAAATTACCACGATCCAACGGTCGGATTAAAAATTATAACACCCGCAATATTTCTCAAAAACCCTGATTTTTAATACCTCCATTCTGACAAAAATACTGACAAAAACCTCAACATTAACTCCTTCATTTTTAACCACAAAAATATATCCCTCATTTATATCCACATAAAATAAATATTTCCTTATCATATGAATCAATAATTAATTATTCACAAATAATATTACAGAATCACATTTATGACAACCAGGCCGTTCCCAGGAAAGAGGGGGCTTTCCAATAAGGATTTCTCCTTACTGGCGCGCAATTAGATGACCAAACCTCTCCTTAGACAGAACTTTCTAGACATTGCCAATAATGTTATCTAATAATATTATTCAAATAATATGAATTATTGATCTGATAATGGAAAATACTGTGCAGCAACAATTATTGAAACAACAATAATATAAAATATCAATGCAACAATTATTGAATCAATAAAATAAAATATTGAACAATAACTACTGTAACAATTATTGAGTAGTGCCTTCTTACGTAAGAATCAATAATTGGTGCAATACCGTGTGCTACTGTATTTTAACCACCGGGTATTCCAACAGTATTAACGGTAACAACTACGCCGTTATTTATAAATAACTTATACTTGTCATTTTTTTCATCCAATCGCTTTCCGTTATGGGGCCCACACAAGGCTGCGCCGTCGTACGAATATTCCCCAACAGCAAGAATATTCCACGACCAAACGAATATTTCCCGACAAAAATGAATATTTTATAACCACTGCTTATTTGAAATATTTGCGCATTTTACCCATAACTAACCTATTAATCAATTTAACCCTTATTATTTCAAAATAATAAATAGAGGGAATTTAAATTTCATTTATTAATAATTTGGGGTCTTACATACCTTGTTAAGTAGGTATGGAGCCGATTCTAGAGCATATCCCCAGAAGGAAACTAAAAGATCGGTAAAACTCATCATGGATCGAACCATGTCCAACAATGTTTGATTTCTCCTTTCATATACACCATTGAGGTGTAGCGTCCCTGGTAGAGTCCATTGTGAGATTATACCATATTTTTTTAGACAATTGAGAAATTCACCACTTAAGTATTCACCTCCTCGATCTAATCGAAGAATCTTAATACTCTTTCCAGTTTGCTTATCTACTTCACTTCTGAACTCTTTGAACTTTTCAAATGATTCAGATTTGTATTTCATTAAATACACATATCCAAATCTTGAGTGATCATCTGTGAATGTAATAAAATAAGAATACCTTCCTCGTGCATTCGTTGTCATAGGTCCACATACATCTGTGTGTACAAATGCTAACAACTCTGTAACTCTTTCTCCTTTTCTACTAAAAGGAGATTTAGTCATTTTTCCCATGAGATAAGATTCACAAGTTGAATATGATTCATAATCCGATAGCTCTAGGAGCCCATCTTTATATAACTTGGATAATCTTGTTTCATTAATATAACTAAGTCTACAGTGCCACATATAGGTATAATTAACATCATCTCTTTTCTTTTTCTTACTTTATTCAATTTGAAGTATATTTTCATGTAAGCCAAGTATATAAAGTCCATTTCTCAAATTATCAACACCATATAAAATATTATCATTATAAATAGAATAATTGTTATTCTTTATTATAATGTTAAAATTATCCATATCCAATACAGAGATAGAAAAAATGTTTCTAATGATATTCGGAACAAAATAACAATTATTTAAATTAATGAACTTGCATGTAGGCAGTGCTAAATAATAAGTCCCAATAGCTAATGCAACAACCTTTGCTCCATTTTTCACTCGTAAGACGACCTCATCCTTGCTCAGCTTTCTACTTCTGACTAGTCCATGCATATTATTACATATGTGAGAATCACAGCTGGTATCCAATACCCAAGTAGAAGATTGACTTTTAGAAAAATTAATTTTAATCATAAACAAACCTTAATTAGGATTCAAAGCTTCTCCAAGCTTCTACTTTTTCTCTGCAAGATAATCCTTGCAGTTCCTCTTCTAGTGACCCAGCTTGTTGCAATGGAAGTAAATTCCTTTGCTAGCTGGATCAGGTTTCTTTTGATCTTTCACTTTTGCCTTACCCTTAACCTTCTTGGATTTCTTCTTTTAAGAATATACCTTGGGCCTCTTCCTTTTCTTGGAAGAATCATCCACCATTAAGACATGGTTCTTCTTGGATGGGAAGTAACCTTCAGCAGTTTTCAACATGTTAAGTAACTCAGGCAAGCTGACGTCCAACTTATTCATGTAAAAATTCACAACAAATTGTGAGAAGGTGTCAGGGAGTGACTGCAAGATCATATCTTGACTCCACTCCCCATCCATGACTAACCCAAGCTGTCCAAGATGTACAATCAGATTGATCATCTTTAGGACATGAGTCTCAGTAGTAGTGCCCTCAGTTATTCAAGATCGAAAGAGCTCCTTAGATATTTCATATCTAGCAGTCCTACTTTGCTCACTATACAGCTCTTGCAGGTGTAGTAGCATAGTAGGAGCATCCATGGTTTCATGCTGACGCTAAAGCTCGTTACTAATGGATGTGAGCATGATGCATTGAGCCAAAGATGCATCATCTTGCCACTATTTAAAAGTAGCAATCTCTTCCTCAGAGGTTGTCTTTGCAACTTTTGCAGGTACGGGCGAATTTAGAACATAAGAAATCTTTTCAGCAGTGAAAACAATTCTCAGATTCCTTAACCAGCCAGTAAAATTTGGTCTGGTCAGTTTGTTAGCATCAAGTATGCTACGTAGTGAAATTAGTGAGTGTGACATTTTCAAAATTCTGTATGTAAAAAGATAATATTTTTGCAAACATTCATTTAATTAATTTATTTTACCAAAATAAATTAGGTCTTATTTTAAATTGGTATCTCCCACTATTTTTTTCAAACTATATTACCCTCATCTATATAGTTCGGCAAAATCTAATTAAAGTTTTTGCTAGTGAGAATAAGGATCTCATTTCAAATATATATAGCCTTGTGGTGACACAACAAACTATATATAAATAATTAGGTAGACAACTCCTTGTTAATTACATCATCATGTAACTCCTTATGTTTTGTCTCTTAGATTATTTTGATCAAGTGGTGGCACATCCGAATCAAAATTATCTAAGTTAAGTCCAACCTAGCACTTCCATATATTCAAAAAAGAAAAATATTGTCCTTGTGGTGACACAACAAAACAATATTATTCAATTTTCTTTAGAAGCATCAAATGTGATAAATTAACATCTTAAATACTTAATACTTGCATTGTGGTGACACAAACTCATATTAAATATTTAATACTCTATTAATTTTTATCATGATAAAAGGCGACGTTCAATATTCTAAATATCTTTGAACGCTTAAGGCTTAATATATAAAAACTTTGAGGGATTTATTATTATTTGTCTCATCTTGTTTAGCGCGCATGCACATATATATATATAAAATACGCGTCATATTATTAAACATGCGAAGCATGTTTGCATAATATAATATAATATATATATATATATACATATATATATATATATATATATATATATATATATATAATACTAGCATGCATATTATACAATACTATATTCTACCCGGATTGATTATGGATTTTTATTCTAGTTTGCTTCACTAGAGTCACCAAGTGAACCAAAAGGTCAAACCCTAGGGTGCAAGAATAAACATTTAAATATAACTATTACATTTAAACTCAGACTCCATTACAAACGGGTCTTCGAGCGCTCCTTTCTCCTTGATCTCCGGTTCTTCAAGAAATTCTAACTAATCCTATTACATAAACTATTTAATTTAGATAGAAACATTGATCAGCAGTCAAGGGGAAGTACATAGGAGAGAGATAGAATTTATATCAAGAATAAAATTAGAAAAGACTAGGTACGCAGACCCCATTCAATAAAACTCATTCATTCAAGTATCCAACCAAAATAAATTCAACCACATTGGTCAATAGTCTATAATCAACCCCATTTATTATCATACATATCACCATATGCATCAATAAATAAAACATTCATCTTATGAATAAATCATTCCATATATATATATATATATATATATATATATATATATATATATATATATATATATATATATATATATATATGAATATTATTTAATGGACAATTTTAAGTTGCGTAAAATCCAATTTCAAGATTAAAATAAAGTCTTTATTTTAATTATAAAATTATTAAGAATATATATATATATATAATATATATATATATATAATATATATATATATATGTGTATGTGTGTGTGTGTGTGTGTGTGTGTGTGTGTGTTGTGCAGGATCATATGATTATCATTCCATATATATATATGAATATCATTTAATAGACAATTTTAAGTTACGTGAAATCCAATTTCAAGTTTAAAATAAAACTCTTTATTTTAATTATAAAATTATTAAGAATATTGAATCATATGATCATGCGTGTGTATGTATATATATATTGTGACGCCCCCAAAATAGGTATACAACACTCATTCTGAGTCGCCAAATACATGGTACAGAAAGCAAACTACAACTTCAATAATACAATTGTCATGCAAAATACGACAACACATACTGTGAGTTTAAATACAAATATTGTCTTCTAGACAATATCCACACTCAAATAAATCCTCATTACAATTATTCAAACACTATTTTACAGAAATAGTGAGGACTGCTAAAACATCTTTCTAGAACCATCACTCCATACCCCGACTAGATCCTGCTATGTTCTCACCTCCTGAGAAGAAAAATGGAACAAAAAGGAAAAGGGTGAGCTCAACTAGCCCAGTAAAGAATATTATGACTAAGATAATATACAACAAATTATCGTTAGTCTTCAACAGGGAAAAATCTGATAGAATATAATCGACAACAAGTTTTAGATCAACAACTGCAGCGGAAACAGCAAACCATTAGAAGAGTCAAGTAGAGAAAGAATTCTACTATCTTCTAAGATTTAAAAGTCCATCATCAATATTTTATCCCTGTAACATCAATTAATAATCATCTTTATCCAAATATTCATCTTTGCACTACAGGCCAAAGATATTCATTTGTATCACCAGTCAGTCATGTTCATCTCAACACCTGTTCATCTTTGCACTACAGGCCAAAGATATTCATCAAGTAATCATACATCTTTGCACTACAGGCCAAAGATATTCATTAATATCATCATTTAGGACTGAGGATGATGAAAAATATCTTAAAGAGAACGAATCCAATGAGACAGAAGGACAAATAGTAGGGATTCGTATAACAGTTTATCCAAGATCAATAATACTTCATAATAATCAATTGTGAAGCAGAATTCAAAAATAAAGATCAAAACATGGATACAATCAAAGATAGTAACCATAATAGACATCTTGGACAAAAAGGAAAAATTTTATTTTTCGGTGAATAGTGCCGTATTCGTGAATAGTGCCGTATACGTGAATAGTGCCGTATACGTGAATAGTAACCCCGACACAAAAAGTTCCAAATTTGATAAAAACTCATATCAATATTTCAGCATAATGATATTGAAGAAAATAATATCATTTAAGAAGAAAATAATATCCCTTACCTCAAAATATCAGTACTTCTGGTCGGAATACCGGTATAAGGCTGAAAGAAACTTGCTCTGATGAATAGAAACTCTCAAAGTATCTAAATACTCACAAAATACACTCAATAATCTAGAGAGAGAAAGAGAGAAAACTTGTTTCTGGTGTGATTTTCAATTCTAACTTAGCCCTCTATTTATAGGAAATTTTAGTAGGTTTGACCTGCAACCTGATGGCTTTACCTGCTACTATTCCCACCCACCACATTTGAAATATAATTCAGCACATTTCTTCACCAACCACAAGTGGGGCCCACCAATTCTAGAATTTTCCATCAAAATGATAAACTCCGAAAATTCAACAATTTCTGAACCAGTCATCTCGTAAAATTCATAATAAATCATACGTTCATTTTTAACGGTTCAAAATTTGTGGACATATACTCAACTTATATATGTATAACATATCCAAAAATTACCACGATCCAACGGTCGGATTAAAAATTATAACCCCCGCAAAATTCTCAAAAACCCTGATTTTTAATACCTCCATTCCGACAAAAATACTGATAAAAACCTCAACATTAACTCCTTCATTTTTAACCACAAAAATATATCCCTCATTTATATCCACATAAAATAAATATTTCCTTATCATATGAATCAATAATTAATTATTCACAAATAATATTACAGAATCACATTTATGACAACCAGGCCGTTCCCAGGAAAGAGGGGGCTTTCCAATAAGGATTTCTCCTTACTGGCGCGCAATTAGATGACCAAACCTCTCCTTAGACAGAACTTTCTAGACATTGCCAATAATGTTATCTAATAATATTATTCAAATAATATGAATTATTGATCTGATAATGGAAAATACTGTGCAGCAACAATTATTGAAACAACAATAATATAAAATATCAACGCAACAATTATTGAATCAATAAAATAAAATATTGAACAATAACTACTGTAACAATTATTGAGTAGTGCCTTCTTACGTAAGAATCAATAATTGGTGCAATACCGTGTGCTACTGTATTTTAACCACCGGGTATTCCAACAGTATTAACGGTAACAACTACGCCGTTATTTATAAATAACTTATACTTGTCGTTTTTTTCATCCAATCGCTTTCCGTTATGGGGCCCACACAAGGCTGCGCCGTCGTACGAATATTCCCCGACAGCAAGAATATTCCACGACCAAACGAATATTTCCCGACAAAAATGAATATTTTATAACCACTTGCTTATTTTGCAAAATTTGCACATTTCACCCATAACCAAAGTATTATATCAAATTAACCCTTATTATTCACAATAATATTTAGAGAAAATTTGATTTTATTCATTAATAAGTTGGGGTCTTACAACCTCCCCTCCTTATGAAATTTCGTCCTCGAAATTGACGTACGTACCTGATGTTTCAAAAAGGTGAGGATACCTCGCTTTCATTTCTGATTCCAACTCCCAGGTCATTTCTTCAATAGCATGGTTTCTCCACAAAACCTTAACTTGTGGTATAACCTTCGTGCGTAGGACATGCTCTTTCCTATCCAAGATCTTAACAGGTACCTCCTCGTACGTTAAATCTTCAGCTATCTCGTCTGGTTCTAACTCAATAATGTGGTTCGGGTCTTTAACATATTTACGAAGCATAGATATGTGAAAAATATTATGAACACGAGACATGCTTGGAGGTAATGCGAGTCTATATGCCACATTTCCTATTCGCTCAAGAATCTCAAATGGACCAACAAATCTTGGATTGAGCTTTCCTCTCTTCCCAAATCTTGTAACTCCCTTCCATGGTGCAACACGTAACAATACATGATCCCCAATATTAAATTCCACGTCCTTCCGATGAAGATCCGCATAACTCTTTTGTCGATCCTGTGCCGTTTGTATACGTTGTCGAATCGTTTGGATCTTCTCTGTAGTAATGCGTACCAACTCTGGTCCCAACAATGTTGCTTCACCCACCTCGTCCCAGCATACTGGAGAACGACATTTTCTTCCATACAACGCCTCGAATGGAGCCACACCTATGCTCGCCTGATAACTGTTGTTGTAGGAGAATTCCACCAATGGTAGGTACTTATCCCAACTCCCTTTGAGATCTAGGACACAAAGTCTTAATAGATCTTCAAGAGTTTGAATAGTCCTCTCTGATTGTCCGTCCGTTTGAGGATGGTATGCTGAACTGAATCGTAAATCCGTGCCCATAGCTTTCTGCAAGCTAACCCAAAATCGTGAAGTGAATCTTGGGTCACGATCCGAAACTATGGATACTGGCATGCCATGCAATCTCACAATCTCGTTCACGTACATACTAGCAAGACGTTCAAGGGAATAAGTCTCACGTATCGGCAAGAAATGAGCGGACTTGGTTAATCTATCAACAATAACCCAAATCGCATCTATGCCTTGAGAAACCTTGGGAAGACCCGTAACAAAATCCATAGTAATGTGTTCCCACTTCCATTTCGGGATCTCAAGTGGTTGCAATGGACCCTTTGGCACTTGATGCTCCGCCTTTACACGTTGACAAGTTAAACACCTCGAGATAAACTCCGCGATCTCTCTTTTCATATTGCTCCACCAAAATGTATGTCGAAGATCGTGATACATTTTGGTACTCCCAGGATGGATTGCAAACGGTGTGTTGTGTGCCTCCATCATTATTCTATGCTTCAAGTCAAAATCGTTAGGAACACAAAGTCTGGAGTTGACTCGAAGTATTCCTTCTTCATCGATTCTTGCTTCTGGAATAGCACCTTCTTGCACTTTCTTCTTCATACGCATCAGCTCATGTCCGTAGCTTGAGCAGCTTTAACTTTATCGATTAAAGTCGGTTCTACTCGTATATTTGATATCATCATGTGGGTACTTGGAGCCTTCATCTCTATCTCCATCCTTTGCAAGTCATACAAAATGGGCCTTTGTGTTAACAACATTGCACTCGTACCCGCATATGATCTTCTACTCAATGCGTCAGCTACTACGTTTGCTTTTCCAGGATGATATTGGATGGTATGATCGTAATCTTTCAACAGCTCGAGCCAACGTCGCTGCCGCATGTTGAGTTCCTTTTGGGTGAAGAAATATTTGAGGCTTTTATGATCTGTATAGATCTCCACTTTCTCCCCATACAGGTAGTGTCTCCAGATCTTCAACGCAAAAACGACTGCTGCCAACTCCAAATCATGAGTAGGATAATTCCTCTCATATTCTTTGAGTTGTCGTGAGGCATAGGCTATGACTTTCCCATGTTGCATGAGAACACATCCTAACCCTTTGCCTGAAGCATCGCTGTAGATAACAAATCCATCCGAACCAGATGGTATTGTCAGAACAGGTGCCGAAATGAGTCTCCTCTTGAGTTCTTGGAAACTCTTCTCGCATTCCTCACTCCATACGAATTTTGTATCTTTCCGAGTCAGCTGAGTTAACGGAGTAGCGATTCGAGAAAATCCTTCCACAAATCTCCGATAATAACCAGCTAAGCCCAGAAAGCTACGTACTTCGGTTACCGACTTCGGTTGCTCCCAACTTTGTATGGCTTCAATCTTCGCCGGGTCGACAGATACTCCATGTTTTGACACCACGTGCCCAAGGAATGCTACTTCCTCAAGCCAGAACTCGCATTTCTTCAATTTGGCATATAGCTTTTTTCACGAAGCCTTTGCAGTACCAGCTTCAAATGGCGCTCATGATCTTCACGGCTTTTGGAATAGATGAGGATGTCATCAATAAAGACAACAACGAACTGATCCAAATATTCTTTGAATACACGGTTCATCATATCCATGAAGGCAGCAGGAGCATTAGTCAATCCAAAAGACATTACTAAGAATTCATAATGCCCGTACCGAGTTCTGAAGGCAGTCTTTGGAATATCCTCAGTTTTAATCTTCAGCTGATGATATCCAGAACGAAGATCGATCTTTGAAAAGAATTGTGCTCCTTGCAACTGGTCGAACAGGTCATCAATGCGAGGTAGCGGATACCTATTCTTGATAGTGACATGGTTCAATTCTCGATAGTCAATACAAAGTCGCATACTCCCGTCTTTCTTCTTTACGAATAAAACAGGAGCACCCCAAGGAGACGTACTAGGACGAATAAAACCGATGTCCAACAACTCCTGTAGTTGGACTTTTAACTCCTGAAGTTCAATAGGAGCCATTCGATATGGAGTTTTAGAAATGGGCTTTGTACCGGGTTCAAGGTCAATAAAGAATTCAACTTCACGTTCTGGGGTAGACCAGAAAGTTCTTCAGGAAATACATCGGAAAATTCTCTAACAATAGAAATATTATTCAAATCTGACTTGTCTTTGTTCAAATCCATAACATGGGCTAAGAAAGCTTGACATCCGTTTTTCAATAAACGAATAGCTTTGTGGCTTGATATGACAGTGACTGATTTTAGTGGTTTAGTAGTTTGAATTCGTATGACAGGTTGGTTAGGAATATGAAAACTAACAACCTTACGAAAACAATCAATTTTAGCATGATGAGTGGTTAACCAATCAATTCCTAAAATCACATCAAAAGCAAGTATCTTTAAAGAGATAAGATCAACAGGTAATGTGATAGTGCCAACTTGGATCATGCAAGATTTATAAACTGTAGATGTAACGAAGGTTTCACCCAACGGAGTTTCAACAGATAAGTTAAAGTCCAATTTCTCCGGAGTCAAGTTTAAACGTTGAGCACAAGCAGGAGAGATAAAAGAATGGGTAGAACCGGTATCTAGTAAAGTATAAACTTCGCAAGAATTCAAGATTAGCTTACCCGTGATCACCTCGTTCGGGTTTCGACTTATCCGGGACAGCTTTTGGAGTCACCATCCCCGCTGAACTTGGTTTTGCTAAAGAACACTCTCGAGCTATATGACCTTCCTTTCCACAGTTATAACATACCTTGGATTGTTGTGGGCAGTTTGGGCTGATATGTCCCTCTTTCCCACATTTGTAACATACGACCGGTGGTCGTTCTCCTCCCCTAGAAACAGTTGATGTTTGTGCTGACGTCTTCACATTATCATTGTTGTACCTTCTCTTCTTGAAATCTCCTCCCGACTCGCTCCTTCTATTATCACGACCACGATTACCACCAGAGTGGTTACCGCTTTTGTCCGAATATTTTCCTCCCTGCTGGTTTTCATTGCTTCGATGACTGCCGCCACCGGTATGACCCTGGTTGTGGTCCCTCGGTTGCACATACTCATTATCTCGCTCTAATAATTGAGCCCTGTTTACAACATCTGAATATAAAGAAAATTTATGAGAGATAAGATATTGTCGAATCTCGGGTTTTAGACCTCTCAGAAACATCCTTGTCATTCGTTCCTCATTTTCGACCAAATGAGGTGCAAACCTGGATAACTCTGCAAACTTCGCCTCGTACTGGGACACCGTCATGTTGTTTTGTTCCAGTCTGATAAACTCAACCTCCTTCATATGACGAATACTTTCAGGAAAGTACTTGTCATTGAACAGTTTTTGAAATGTTTCCCAGGACATGTTGAGTGCGTCAGGCTGGGTACGCTTCACAGACTCCCACCAGTAGTCTGCCTCACCGCGGAACATAAAGGTGGCGAATGGAACCTTCTGTTCCTCCGTGCATCCCAAGACATCGAATATCTTGGTAATTTGCTTGACCCACGTTTCCGCCATGATCGGATCCGGCTTTCCCTTAAATTCTGGTGGTCCCAATTCTTTGAACTGCTTAGCTGTGACAAACCGCGCGTTGTTATCATTTCCACCCGTATTCTGCACACGAGTCTCCCTCGTCTGATTTTGCATGAACTGCAAAAAGCTCCTAAACATTCCATCATTCATCGTTTGCTCGGTAACGTTGTTTACAGGAGGAATATTGCCTTCCTGTTGCACGTTCCCCTGGGTGTGATCAAAGGTGTCTCCACGGTCTGATTTACTCCATTATTAACGTTCTCAGCTGCCATTCTTAAATACTGCCATAAAACAAGGGTTAATAGTCATGTCATATATTATCCCTATACTCTGACCGACCAAATAAACACCAAATAAACTTAGTCAGGTCATACTAGCGAAGGAATTCCCCGTCTCTCCCCTCCTAGTTCTTGTCTCACATCTCAGCCAGGGATCATATCCCTAAGCTCTGATACCAACTGTGACGCCCCCAAAATAGGTATACAACACCCATTCTGAGTCGCCAAATACATGGTACAGAAAGCAAACTACAACTTCAATAATACAATTGTCGTGCAAAATACGACAACACATACTGTGAGTTTAAATACAAATATTGTCTTCTAGACAATATCCACACTCAAATAAATCCTCATTACAATTATTCAAACACTATTTTACAGAAATAGTGAGGACTGCTAAAACATCTTTCTAGAACCATCACTCCATACCCCGACTAGATCCTGCTATGTTCTCACCTCCTGAGAAGAAAAATGGAACAAAAAGGAAAAGGGTGAGCTCAACTAGCCCAGTAAAGAATATTATGACTAAGATAATATACAACAAATTATCGTTAGTCTTCAACAGGGAAAAATCTGATAGAATATAATCGACAACAAGTTTTAGATCAACAACTGCAGCGGAAACAGCAAACCATTAGAAGAGTCAAGTAGAGAAAGAATTCTACTATCTTCTAAGATTTAAAAGTCCATCATCAATATTTTATCCCTGTAACATCAATTAATAATCATCTTTATCCAAATATTCATCTTTGCACTACAGGCCAAAGATATTCATCAAGTAATCATACATCTTTGCACTACAGGCCAAAGATATTCATTAATATCATCATTTAGGACTGAGGATGATGAAAAATATCTTAAAGAGAACGAATCCAATGAGACAGAAGGACAAATAGTAGGGATTCGTATAACAGTTTATCCAAGATCAATAATACTTCATAATAATCAATTGTGAAGCAGAATTCAAAAATAAAGATCAAAACATGGATACAATCAAAGATAGTAACCATAATAGACATCTTGGACAAAAAGGAAAAATTTTATTTTTCGGTGAATAGTGCCGTATTCGTGAATAGTGCCGTATACGTGAATAGTACCGTATACGTGAATAGTAACCCCGACACAAAAAGTTCCAAATTTGATAAAAACTCATATCAATATTTCAGCATAATGATATTGAAGAAAATAATATCATTTAAGAAGAAAATAATATCCCTTACCTCAAGATATCAGTACTTCTGGTCGGAATACCGGTATAAGGCTGAAAGAAACTTGCTCTGATGAATAGAAACTCTCAAAGTATCTAAATACTCACAAAATACACTCAATAATCTAGAGAGAGAAAGAGAGAAAACTTGTTTCTGGTGTGATTTTCAATTCTAACTTAGCCCTCTATTTATAGGAAAATTTTAGGTAGGTTTGACCTGCAACCTGATGGCTTTACCTGCTACTATTCCCACCCACCACATTTGAAATATAATTCAGCACATTTCTTCACCAACCACAAGTGGGGCCCACCAATTCTAGAATTTTCCATCAAAATGATAAACTCCGAAAATTCAACAATTTCTGAACCAGTCATCTCGTAAAATTCATAATAAATCATACGTTCATTTTTAACGGTTCAAAATTTGTGGACATATACTCAACTTATATATGTATAACATATCCAAAAATTACCACGATCCAACGGTCGGATTAAAAATTATAACCCCCGCAAATTTCTCAAAAACCCTGATTTTTTAATACCTCCATTCCGACAAAAATACTGATAAAAACCTCAACATTAACTCCTTCATTTTTAACCACAAAAATATATCCCTCATTTATATCCACATAAAATAAATATTTCCTTATCATATGAATCAATAATTAATTATTCACAAATAATATTACAGAATCACATTTATGACAACCAGGCCGTTCCCAGGAAAGAGGGGGCTTTCCAATAAGGATTTCTCCTTACTGGCGCGCAATTAGATGACCAAACCTCTCCTTAGACAGAACTTTCTAGACATTGCCAATAATGTTATCTAATAATATTATTCAAATAATATGAATTATTGATCTGATAATGGAAAATACTGTGCAGCAACAATTATTGAAACAACAATAATATAAAATATCAATACAACAATTATTGAATCAATAAAATAAAATATTGAACAATAACTACTGTAACAATTATTGAGTAGTGCCTTCTTACGTAAGAATCAATAATTGGTGCAATACCGTGTGCTACTGTATTTTAACCACCGGGTATTCCAACAGTATTAACGGTAACAACTACGCCGTTATTTATAAACAACTTATACTTGTCATTTTTTTCATCCAATCGCTTTCCGTTATGGGGCCCACACAAGGCTGCGCCGTCGTACGAATATTCCCCGACAGCAAGAATATTCCACGACCAAACGAATATTTCCCGACAAAAATAATATTTTATAACCACTTGCTTATTTTGAAAAATTGCACATTTTACCCATAACTAACCTATTAATCAATTAAACACCTTACTATTTCAAAATAATAATAGAGGAATTTAAATTTTCATTTATTAATAATTTGGGGTCTTACAACCTCCCCTCCTTATGAAATTTCGTCCTCGAAATTGACGTACGTACCTGATGTTTCAAAATGTGATGATACTCGCTTTCATTTTGATTCCAACTCCCAGGTCATTTCTTCAATAGTATGGTTTTCTCCACAAAACCTTAACTTGTGCGGACGTGCTGTGACAACCCCAAAATAGTCCATTTCCACCCAACCCATTCTGTCTTCAAATTACATGGTACAGAAAATAACTATAACTTTATTACAACAATTGTCGTGCAAAATACAACAACACATATGCTTGAGTTTGGATACAAATATATACCAAATGTGACGTTGGAACACTATCATGTATCAGCACCTCACAAGGTACCTTACATAAAGGTACAATCAAAAACTGTTTTTAGAAACTAGAATCTTTGGGAAGTGCTCAAGAAACCTTCGTACATGGGAGGCCACGCATCTAGTTATGATAGATATCATATGGCCACAGAATTATCCTTGGTTGACCCAATAGACCCCAAAGAAAAACGAGAAGATTACTATCATATTCTTCCCAATGGTGAGTCTTCTCTTGACTTATCATTATCTCCACTGTCTCTAATTGAGAATTATACTTCAAACAAACACCAAGATTATATAGGTAGTGCCCATAATATACTCAGCAAGTGGATGGGCACAACCCTGTCTTATAATGACACGAGGTTGTATGTCATTAGACATCTTGTATGATAGTAACAAAACACCCTTCCAACTTGGTTCGCCTCACCCTATTTTCTTCACCAAATATAACTACTAAATGATGACCACCGTTCTATTTCCCTTTTACCCCCGCTCGACCCAGCTACACTCTTATTACCTGAAAGGAATTGTGAAGCAAAAGGTGAGCACAACTAGCTCAGTAAAGAATATCATGACTAAAGATAATTCAATTATCAATAGCCTTCATCAACAATAAATCAGAGATTTAGAACATATGGTAAATGATAAAAATTTCAACCATAGTTGCAGCGGAACGAGCAATCTATTAGAAGAGTCAAATAGACTATAAAGTCTATTATCTTCTCCATGTTAAAAATCCACCAACAATATTTTATCCATGTAACATCACTCAACAGTTCTTTCCACAATCATATGAATAACTCATAATCATAATTTGACTATAAATTTTTCTTCGCACCCAGGACGAAGAATATTTTCATCACCTGTCTTTACCTGAAACATCAAAGATCATGGTTATACCAAATCATAGTTCCTGTTTATAATCATACTAACAAAATCCATCTTTGCACTACGGGCCAAAGATATTCATCAACAAACCATCTTTGCACTACGGGCCAAAGATATTCAACAACAGTTCATCTTTGCACTACAGGCCAAAGATATTCATCAACATGCCATCTTTGCACTACATGCCAAAGATATTCATCAACAATTCATATTTGCACTACAGGCCAAATATATTCATATCTCAAAGAAATATATAATCATTTCAGAATTATATAAACAATAATTATAACCATATTGATCAATTCACCTTTGCACTTAAGCTTAAGATATTCAATTATAAATTCAATGGTCATGATCATACCAGTCACAATTCAACTTTGCACTACAGGCCAAAGAGAACCCTAGTCATGATCATACCAATAATCTACTACCCATCTTTACACTCCAGTGAAAGAGAATTTCAACATCAGGGTTATAAAAATGTTATATATGATGATAAAAATAATATGATCAACATATAGTTTTAATCTCAAGAGTAATATTCGTAACTCATGAATAGTAAATCGTGAATAGTAACTCATGAATAGTAACCCCGACACAAAAGATAAAATTCACAATAAAATCCATACCAATATTTTGGTATAATGAATTGAAAGAATAACATTACTTAAATTTATAAACAATTTATTTTAATTGTTAACACTTTACTATTTAATGCATTTAATCATCATAAAATGCCAACTCTTACAATTTCATCATCAATAACCAAAACCCTCATCAAAAATCTGCATATACCTCATATAGGATTCTCAAGCCATAAAATCCTATTTTCCAATTTTCTTTCTTCACAAAACATATTTAATTTCATTTACTCATAACTAGACCATTTTTATGAAAAATACCAAATCAGTTCCAAAAATATTTCTTTTCTGGATTTAGCATAATATAATCCCATAGTGAACATATATTTTTTCTCAGAATTTTTAAAAGTCATTTACTATTTTTTATATGGCCAAAATAGCCGAATATTTAGACATTTATCAAAAATTATTTTTTGTCTAAAAATTCTAAATTTTACATAGTTACTTCTATCATATACATGTACTCCCAATAAAAATTTCATCAATTTTGGAGTTAACCACAAGGAATTATAAGCGGTTACTTTAAAAATAGTCTTTTCTCATAAAATTCATAACTCTCATCTATACATCCAAAAATCACCTATTTTTGGATACAATCAAGAAAACTCATCAAACATCATTTCAAATTTTTCCAGAATTTTTGAAGATCAGAAAAATTACGAAACTGAAAATCATAACAACCCTTAAAATCCCTTAATATCCCTTACAATATCCCTTACTATCCCTTACCTCAAAAGTGCAGTATTTCTGACTGGAATGCAAGGAAGCCGAAGGAAACTTGCACTGATAATAGCAACTCACCAATATCTAAAAACTCACAAAATATGCTTCATAATATAGAGAGAGAAAGAGAAAAAGCTTATGTTTCTGGTGTGTTTTCATTCTTCTAAACTTGCCCTCTATTTATAGAAAAAATTTGGTAGGTTTGACCTGCAACCTGATGGCTTTAAACCTGCTACTATTCCCACCCACCCACATTTGTGAAATATAATTCAGCACATTTTTTCACCAACCACAAGTGGGGCCCACCAATTCTAGAAATTTCTACCAAAAATAACTTTATAACCGATTTCTGAATCAGCCACCTCGTAAAATTCATAACAAATCATACTTCATTTTTAAACGGTTCAAAATTTGTGGACATATACTCAACTTATATATGTATAACATATCCAAAAATTACCACGATCCCAACGGTCGGATTAAAAATTATAACACCCGCAATATTTCTCAAAAACCCTGATTTGATTTTTAATACCTCCATTCCGATAAAAAATACTGATAAAATAACTCAACATTAACTCCTTCATTTTTAACCACAAAAATATATCCCTCATTTATATCCACATAAAATAAATATTTTCTTATCATATGAATCAATAATTAATTATTCACAAATAATATTACAGAATCACATTTATGACAACCACC